>UELV01094819.1:0-18259 GCA_900490015.1 Megastigmus stigmatizans | reverse complement strand
ATTTATATACTTTTTATAGGTTATGGAAATATTAAAAACCATAAAAAAAATTAATTTAATATTTATGATTTTTTTTTGCATATGTTGCACCACTTATTTGCTATCTATTAAAATTTTAAGTGAAGAAGCACTCAAAATGCTAACAAAAAATTTTTTTTTTAGGGTGGTACCCCCCTCAAATTTCAGAGCTATAAATTATTGAAATTTTAAAAAATTTTTTTTGAAGCCGGTATTTATGATGAGCTCCTGAAAAAAATAGCGTTGATTTCTCACATAAAAGTATCTTAGCATGAATTTTTTCGAAGACGCAAATGTCATAGGACGCTCAAGAAAAAATAAAATCGAAAAATCACATTTTTAGCCATACCTAACCTAAAAATGGAGCTAGGGGTCTAAAATTTTGCATAGATGCACCATTTTTAAGCACCTTCCATTAAAGTATTTAATGAATAAATTTCATGACAGGGTCAATTTCATATGCTTATCCTGTTATGCCCTTTGGTCCAACTTGACAAAAATAGTCATTCATACAATTAGCTATTTCTGATTTATTTTGTGTTTTTATATTATTATCACATATTACTTGAATTTCATTACTTTTAACTTTATTTTTACCTAATTTCTCATTTATTAAATTCCATAACTTTTTTTGGATTACCACTATTTGCATTAACCTGTTCATATTCAAATTTAAGTTTTGCATTTTTTATTACTTTATCCAGAATTTTAGTGTATTATTATAATCATATTTCAGTGTATCATTTTTTGGGTCTTTTTTCCATAAATTGTATAACATTTCTTTATTTTTACATGATACCATTATTGTACTCGTGATCCAATTTTTTCTTCTAGTATTATTATTTTTGTCAGTTTTTCTATTTGTAGCTGCATTTTTAGTGGATTTTTTTTATTAACATAATCAAATTATTTAGTGCAGTATCTTGATCTTGTTCTGATAGTATCGAATTCCAGTTGACTTAATTAGCTTCATGTTTCAATTTGCTATAATTTAACATTTGTATATGTTTTGTTTCTTTTCTTTCCATTCTGTCTAGTGAGATGAATAATGGGTAGTGATCGTTAAAAATATTTTCAAATTTGTATGCAGTATAATTTATACTGTCAGTTTTTATAAAGATATTATCAATGTAAGTGCCTCCTATATTATCGATAGCAGATCTTGTTATACCAAAAATATATGGGAAAAATTTATATTCTAAAAAATTATTGATAAATTCTTGTTCTAATAGTGCTTCAGTAATATCTTTTTATTCTTAGTTATACTAATAATATCAATGTTAAAATCTCCTACTATTCAATGATTTTTTACATTAATTCGTTCTAATAGAAATTGTTTTTACCATACATAAATTCTGTTTTTGGTACACCATGAGATCTATAAACAGCAGAGATTTTCAACGTTTTGTCTCCTAGCATTCTTATCTCTGAACTTACAAGTCTCATTCTACCCACTAGAACGATTTCAGTATATTCTATTAAATTATCTTTAATATACATAATAACACCATCTGCTTTATCAATTGTATTTTCATTATAAAAGCTTTTATATCCCTCTAGTTTAAAATAGCCCGAGTCCTGCAAATAGCAAGTTTCAGTACATACAATTACACACGGTTTTAAGGATAAACTCTTAATAAAGGTTTCTAATTTATTAAAGTTTGCGTTTAGGCTTCTTATATTTATACATAATATTGCACTTTTATTATTAATAAGACCTTTATTGAGATTATGTATATCTTCAAAAACAGACTCTCTATCCATTAAGTCTTCAAAGTTAAGGTCTTGATCCACAGCTACTTGGTGAATCACCTGCGGCAGATGTTATACTACTAACACTTGTTGTTCTTGCTTGTATGAATTGTAATAAGGCAGGTGTCTTCATTGTCCGTGAATTGGTGACGTTGTTATCCACATTACCAAGATATCTTGGTAAGGTAGGTCTTATAAGATAATGTGTGTAGTCAGTGACTTTATTAGTTTTCGTCTTTAATATTTCACATTGATGACTGTCTGTTGCCATGTGGTCTATCTTATATGATGTGTTATATTTTTTATTGCTATACGTGCAATTTATACATATATGCTCACTTATGTTTTTACAACTTGGAGTTTTATGTTTACCAGCACATTTTAGGCAAACTGAATCGTTGCGACATTTAGAACCTTTATGCCAGAATCCTCCACAATTATTATATAGTCTAACATTTATCAGATCAAAAACTCGGCAGTTTTGATATCCAACAAAAATTTTATTAAAATTTTCTTTAATGTGTTAATGCATATCTGCTGTTACTTCCAATATAACCGTTTGCAAGTTATTTTTCCTGTTAGTGTACGCATACAATAGTTTGCACTTTTTATTAAAATTGCTAAAATTTCTCACATTTATACCTTCTTCAATTTATTTATTGTTCATTTTCTCAAAATTATTAATTCCGATCATTTCAATTTTCGGATTTTCAATTTGCTTTTTTTTATCTCAAAAATATGTGCTAGTTTAGTATTTAATATTTTCACTGTTTTTTCAATGCTATTGTTACATAGGACACCGAGCTGTCCTATTATTGTATTCATTGGCGCGCAAATATCATATTACAATAAAGAGTAACTTCAATAAAGTGCATTCCAAAGAAGTGCAACTCGTAGCTGACCACGCAACGAAATGCAAGCGTCAGCAGACGCAGAACTTTTTCACCCGGCAACAGTCAAATTGCCGACTCTACGAAAAATCGCACGAGGCGATTTTGAACACTTCCACCACCTCCAATCAAGCATAATAAAAGCAGCCACGTCGGGCCGTATCGAGGAGAACGACCCAACATCTGAACGAGGAATAACTGACCGATCGCCGCGCAACGCAGCTAGAACCACTCGACGTATCGTGAATAAACTTAGTACAAAGTTCTATAGTCTTCGCGTCACTTTATTTACCCGCCCTCATAAATTCCTTTCCGGATTAAGTTACCGGAAAGTCGAACGAAACAGAATCCATAGAGAGAGAAAGAATCTCTCGTCACAGTTATCATACGTGACATTTTTGGTGCTAGGTGTGGAGTTTCGTCAGTGAGGGATGTGGGTAGAAAAATCGGAAATTCTTTTAACTGAAAAGTTGACAGGAAGGAAGGATGAGACAACTCTGCAAGAACATCATCATCTTCGTAACTCTGTGCATGTAAGTTCATTTTTATATTTTTTCGGGAACCTATATTATCCTCCCTCGTGATTTAAAACATATTTTAGAATTATTTCAATTACACGATTCATGCGAAATTGTCAAAGTTTTAATTGCGTTCGTTCCGTTCTCCACTCCATCTTATCGCGGTAAAAGCAGTACATTAAAAAAAAAATAATAATAATATACACACATATGCAGCAAACAGACACAACATTTTTCTCTTCATACAACTAAAAGCTTTGAAAAGTCTGAAAGGTTTGAAATCGGTAATGAGCGGATTCGAGGCTGATCTTTAGGCGATTCATTTCACACCGTGCTAAGATCTACGGTCAATAACCGGTAGCTCCCTTTTCATATTGGACAGTGAGAAGAAATTTCCAGATCTGGCCAGTCTAGGCCAGCCCTGGCTGTTTCAAAATTTCGAACAAAAGACCATACGAGCGGATTCGAGGATGATTTTTGGATCTAGCCAGTCTGCCAGCTTGGGTCATTTCAAAGCTCTGAACTAACACTAAAAATACATACAATAAACAGACAAACATTCCTTTCCTTTACTATAGAAGCTTTGAAAAGTCTGAAAGTTTTGAAATCGCTAATGAGCGGATTCGAGGCTGATCTTTAGATCTTGCCAGTCTAGGCCAACCCTAGCTGTTTTAAAATTTCGGACAAAAGACCATACAAGTGGATTCGAGGCTGATCCTTGGATCTAGCCAGTCTAAGCCAGCTTAGGTCATTTCAAAACTTCGAACACACACAAAAAGAAATATATACACAATAAACAGACAATTCTTAAATCGACAATGAATTCCAGACTTTTCCCGTGGTCAAAAAAGAGAATGAGTAGTAGATCCACCGGGGTTCTGAGTAAAATCGATTCAGAAATGGAAAAGTTCGGAAATTTCGCAACTATCGCAGAATCGACCAAGGGAAGCATGTATCTCCCTAATACAGCATCGACACACAACGATGAGACAGAAAAGTTGTCAGCCCTAATAGCTGCGGAAATGGCCTTCAAAGGTGCAAGTCAGGGTGAAAAAATGCTATCCTTCGCGGTAAGGAAGCGTTAGAAAACGTTAGGTCTCCAAACGCGCAATACGTATCACAAACACCAATAGGGACTAGACTTAAAACTTTTAATTATACAACACCGGAATCACGAAATAATCCTGCGGACGCCTAACGCTATGCCCAAGCGGCAACGCAAAATTTTAATCTCCCGCCATGCGACACCATAAATCAAACGCGAGAATATTCCGATTATCCAACTAACTTCCAAATGCCGGGAACTAAGATAACCACAGATCCAGATAATGAAATTTTAAATAATATCGCGACAAACGATAGAAACAAATTTGATAGAAATAGGCCTAGCCAAGCAAGAACATTCCAAACGGGTAAAAGTAATCCACTAAACCCCATTACTCAGATGTCATTTTATCAGGCCCTTGGGGCGATCCCTTTTACGACGGTAATCCAGACACTTTGCGAGCATTTTGCATGATAATCCGAGACGTAGTGAACGAATACGAGCCATGGTGCGAGCGCTGAGTCCTCAACTCCTTGTCAGCAAAGTTAAGAGGCCGCGCAGCCATAGGATACGCCTCGATAGTAACCAGCTATGATTCGGTTGGCGTGCTACTGGAAGAGTTTGTCCCAGAATATGGAGGAGTGGGCGATGCAGACACCGTGCGAGAAGAACTGGAGACGATAACTCAGATTTCAGGAGAAAGTCCAGGAGATTATGGACTGAGGGCACAAACGTTGGTGAACAGATTCATAACCATATATGAGTCCGCCCAAGGCCTACAGCCGCACGAAAAAGAAACCTATAAGCGCAAGGCAAATCATAACGCGCTGGATTACTTCCTGTATGGATTAAGAGATCCACCAGAGAACTGAGTAGCCCATTTGAGACAAGACTGTCTTCGCGCTGCGATATCAGCGGCAGTAGCAGTGGGACACAAGACACGACATCGAGGGAATGAGGCACCGACGCTTTTCCAAAACACATACGGAACACCTGGAATCACTCCATGGCAATTACCTGGTCCGATTACTCACAATCCAGTTACTCCAAGCACAGTACAGGTGAAATACCAACAGTCGACGCCATACAATACCCATATACCCGACTGAAGCAAGGTAGACGCCCTTGTGGAGAGAATAACGGCGCGACTAGCCACCCAACACGAGTACGAGAACGTCGGAGTTCGTGCAGCGATGGCAGCGGAAGCTTGCAGTTATTGCCACGGGCCGGGACACGTCGAAGCCGATTGCAGACGAAAAGCGTATCATACGCTATTCTGTCACTACTGTCACTCAAAAGGTCACACGTATGATAAATGTTTCCATTTAGAAAATAAAATCAAAAATGGTGAAGTATCCCTTCCGCCGCGGTATAATCAAAGCGCAGGACAGACCAACAACACCAACGAAAGGGACTTTAGAAACGAGTCACGGCCAGGGTATAATAATAATCGGGGCAATAACGACAACCCAAGCAGCAGATACAACAATAATGTCAATAATTACTACAGAAATAATTATAACGGAAATAGCCAGAACAGAAACAATTACAACGGAAATAGACAGAACAGAAACAATTATAACCGAAATAGCCAAAGCAGAAGTAATTATAGTGGAAATAATTATAATAGCAACAATTTTAATAGTGGAAATAGGCATGATAGCCATTTAAGCCACTACGAAAGGCAATCGGATAATCGAAATACGCCTAATGATAATCCGATTCCGGTAGCTCGAAGGATAATCGGAAGGAAACATCAAGACCAGGTATGGTCCGGGCATTTAAACTCGCAGGATGATCGGCGTCAACAGGTGGCGTCGAGCAGCGCGAGGACAGTGAACAACATCCAATTGTGGACACCCACGTACGTCTTACCAAAACAGGCAGACAGCCTCCCATAATAACCCCCGCTAGTGAAGAATTGAAAGAAGGAAATACGTCATTTTACACGGACACGGGATCCTACGTTAGTCTAATAAAAGTATCGAAAATTAAGCCACACATACAATATTTTCCTAAAGAAATACTACGAATACATGGAGTAACAGCGGGGGAAGCCTTTACATTGGGCTGAGTAAATATCGAATTGAATGGATTATTCTGCGATTTACATGTTGTGCCGGATGATTTTCCCGTAAGCACAGATGGTCTTATAGGATGGTCAACTCCTAATGACCACAAAGGCGTAATTGATGCCAAGATGCCGAAATAAATATAAATATGGTATATAGTATTCGTCTCAACAAACAATTTAAGACCAATTACATCAAAATTGATCAATCGGTTGGACCTGTAGGTTACGCCAAAGCCAAATTTTTGAAAGTGACACAACATAAGATAAAATGGGCATAGAGGCTTCTACTAGAGCTCATTTTATCAGGAATCCAATATACTTTTAGAATATCATGTGTAAATTTTACTAATTATTATAATTTTTTTGTTTTAGGTGAATGAACATAAAAAAATTTATAGGTGTATACCCCCCTTAATTGATTTTGTTTTAAAACGATTTACTTTGTATCGCTCATTATATGGTTTTTAATTCACATTTTCGTTTTTGTATACATTGATTTGTAATGCGATTTATGAATGTAGTTCAAAAAGTGCAATTCAGTCATTTTTAGTTCATTCATCGCGAGCTTGAATGAATTCGAGTGTGTGCGTTATATATGTGTGATTCGCGGAACACGGGACTTGTCAACGCCCGTGGGCCGCAGAAACATGACAATTGTACATTTTTAAAAAAATTCTAAATATGTTTTTAGTTTTAATGCAGTATCAAACTTTGGTCATTATAATGCTAAAAAATTTGTTTGTAGTTTTATTTACTTATATCATTCTATTAGACTCATATGCTCCTGTTAGTAATAGTGTTCAATGATGTTAATTTATATTATTTGTATCCGCGGAATGCAGGCTGTGTAAACGCCCGTGGGCCGCGAAAAATAAAACTATTGTACATCCTTTGTTAATTTTATTTTTATAATATATTTTTTATTTTTTAATTTATTATTTAACCGTTAGACCTTAAATGTGCAGATTAATTTTGTGACTTATTATTTATATTAGTATTTTCTTCCATTTCTAATATACTTGGATGTGTTGCCATTAGTTTTGGCTCGTGAGCCCTTTTCAATTTATCCAGATGGACAACATATTTTCCTTTATCGCGTTTTAGTTCTGCATTATGCAATGAATAATCTATTCTTAATAGCTCATATGGTCTTTCGAAAATGTCTGGTATTCATACGTCTGTCATAATAATTCTTTGATCTATATTTTGATTGACGGAGATTCATGGCTGCTAAAGTTTGTAAGTTTCCGAGATTTTGCGTCAAGTCAGCTAAATATTCGTCGTACGTTAAAAGTCTTTTACGTGACAGAAAACTCGACGGAGTACGCGCTCTATAGCCAAATACTAACTTGTGCGGTGTGTAACCCGATCCTTCATGTATCGCAGTATTATATGAATGCATAGCGAGTGGAAGCCACTCATCCCTATCATGATGATCTTCTATAAAATTTTTCAGATATTCTTTTAATGTGCTATGCCTTCTTTTTATGCTGCCGTTGGATTGTGGATGATAGGCAGTGGTTCTATATTTTTCTATGCTAAACATTCGCGCAAATTCTTCCAAGGTTTCGCTTAAAAAGTTACGACCTTGATCTGTTAAAATAGCTGCTGGTGGTCCAAAGTAGCTGATTAATCTATTCATCATAGCCCGAGTTACTTTCTGAGCCGTAGCTAATGATAATGGCGCGGCTATAAAATATTTTGACAGTGCATCTTGCATTGTCAATATCCATATATTTCCGTTTTTTGTTGGTTTTAAATTCCCGTAAAAATCCAGGAATACTTTGTCAAAAGGTTTAGACGTTGTATCCGTGATTACCATTGGCAGTCTTGTTTTAATGCGAATCAACTTTTTTGTTTGGCATTCTTCATATCTATTTATGTATGCTTGTACGTCTGCTTTCATGTTTCGCCAGTATTAATCTGCTGCTAATTTATTGTATGTTTTCGTGATGCCCTTATGTCATCCTATAGAAGATTTATGATATTCCTGTATTATTCTATATCGTTTTTCTATTGATGGTACCGGTAAATTGTACTTGAATTAAAACTTCGGTATCTTGTATTATACAAAAAGATGTGATGGAATGCTGTAATACGATTTTTTTTAAACAGCGTAAGCACTTCATTATATCGGATTGAAGGGCCTTGTTGTCTATAAATCGTTTGACTATTAATCCAAAATGTCTAAATTTCACAAATTTCGAAGTAAATATTTCTCCTATTTGAAAATTTTGCGATTGCATATCATCGATATCTATATATCGACGTTCGATGAGTGCCTCTACTGTTTCTGTTTCGCGGTAACCCTCTGTTGGTAAAAAATATACAATATTATCCGGAAGTTTGAAAGGATGGCCTCTTATAATTTCTATAGTTTTAAATGTCGGTAAATCATCAAGCGCTGGCGTGTCGTATTCGGTATCGCTTGTGCTGTTCTCCGAGGTCGTCGACTCTTCCCGCTGACTCGCTATCACTTGCGTCGGCGTTTTTATTTCCGTCGTGGTGTTCTTATGTTTGTCCTCGTCAGGCGTCCTTGCTTCTTCTTGTTTCTCATGTGTTATCGATTCCGAGTCGGACGCCCCGGAGTAATCGGATTTAAAGGTTTTATCTGCATGGTTTAAAGGGTGGTGACCTGATGATGAAAAATCCCAGTCCATGTGGCAGTCGGTATCTCATACGTCTGATTCTTGCTGTGCGCTAATTATTTTGTGATTTTGAGCATTTATTTTATCTGCTTCTTGTTGCGTGATCCGCCCTACTCCGGATGTATTCTCTATTATCCATATAGGTGTGTAGTGTTTCGTCATAAATGAAATGACAATACTCTATTTTTCCTTCCGCTATTTCGAAATGTACGCATATATTAAAATGATATTTTTGCGAGAATATATATGTACAGTCGACATTGCCAAATTCCTTGTCGCGAGATAAGATATACGCCGCTTCTATAGGATCTCCGCATGTATGTAAAGATGGGTGTTCTAATAACATTTTTCGTAGCTCTTCACAAGAAATTTTTAATTTACAATGTTTTCTGAGAGAGTCAAAAAGACAATTTCCATCTGTTAATATGTCTAAGTCAACGATTTTCTGCAAATATGGTTCAGCAGAACATATACCAGGTGTATAAATTGCATATCTTCCAATTTCATCATTTTCTATTAGAACTTCATCAGTTTTGAACTTCTTCTATTTTCACCTTTTATTATTTCTGGAATACTTCTCATGGATTTATCTGAACTGGAGCTGTCGTTTGCGGTGTGAGCTATCTTATAATATTTATGCTCGAATTCGTATCCTGTTTTATTTCTTTTATTTGGTGTTTCTTCATTGTTTTTATTTCTTTTTCGAGCTGTTTATTTCCATCTAGTTCCGTAGGTTTTATATCGTTTTTCTTGACATATTTATTTTCGTCTCCAATGTTTGTTGATTCCTCTATATATATATTGAGACCAGCTCTTCCTTGTGCATCTTTTTTCTCGACGTCTACTATGAATCTAGCTTTCATCAAATCTGCTCCAATTCCTAGCCTATTTTTCAATTGACTGAAGGATGAAAAAAATTTTCTATAATGGACGATTTTGTGCACTCATGTGGTGATGAATCTTGATTTTTCATAACGTCTGTTTCTTTTGGTGCATCTGAGGGTCTTAGAGGGCTGTGGCAAAATCGCGGTACGGGACGTGTTAAACTTTGTCTTCTAGGATGTATTTTTTCTACATCGTCTGGTTTTTCTGTAGCAGTTCTAGTCGAAGTTTCATTATTTTTTGACACTGTTTTGCTGATGTCTGCATTTGGCATGCTGGTGGCTTGTGGACCTGTTCATTGACAATACATGTCGAAACTCGAGTCCAATGATGACGAGGTGTCTTTTAATTTTAAATAATCAGGAATATCTTTTAATTTTAAATAATCAGGAATATCTTTTAATTTTTCCACTTCAGTAATTCTTTCTTATATTTTCTGCCTGGTTTATTTAACTTTGGATATTGTTTTACTACATCTGCTTCATCATCTCCATGTGAGCTCTCTGTGTCGCTATCCAGACGTGCCTTTTTGTCAATTTTTTTGTCATCTGCGGAGTTTGCTTGATTCTCTAGTTTTTGTTTACGCAGAGTGACATCCGTGGGTATGGGCGTTTGTATTTTAACCTTTTTAGGTTTTCTAGAAGATCTTTTCCTTTTAACTCTTAAAATGGTGGAGTCTAATAATTTCGCATCTTCTTGCTCTTGCTTGTCCGCCAATATGTGTATTTCTGCCCGAGTGCGCTCAGGGTTTTCTTCCTCTTGCAGCATCGAGTTTCGAGATAATGCACCTGCATTAGAATTTTTCTCGCCTGGCCGATATACGATATCGAAGAAGAATCCTTCCAATTTTTATTTTAATAGGGTTTCTCTCAGTTCGGGACGTTTTGTGTCATGTAACCATTTTATAGGTTGATGATCTGTTACTACGGTGAATTTTCTTCCGTATAGGCATGGTTTGAACTGCTCTGTTGCAAAAACGACTGCTAATAATTCCCGTTCATAGGTAGAATATCGCAACTCTCCACCTCTTGTTAGTGGCGTAGACGTATAGGCACATGGTCGATCCTTCCCTACAGTGCCCTGACTTAATATTGCGCCTAAAGCATAATCTGAAGCGTCTGTTGTGACTAGAAATTTTTCTTTAAAATTCGGGGATTGCAAAACTGGCTCAGCACAAAGCGCGTCACGTAAAATTTCGAATGCGCGCTGCTGTTCGTTTCCCCACACAAACTCTTGATTTTTCCTTAACAGTTTTGTTAGTGGGAGAGCTGTCTTTGCAAAACCTTTGATAAATCTCCTATAATATCCCACTAAGCCTAAGAATTGTTTAATTTTCTTTTGATTTGTTGGCACTGGATACTTTTTTAGTGTAACGAGTTTCGTTGGATCCGGTTTCAATTGACCTTTTCCTACTATATGCCCCAAATAAGTGGCTTCGTTTCGTAGGAAGTTGCATTTTTGCGGTTCTAAAGTGAGATTTGCTTTTTCCATTCTTTTCATCAGACGATCAAATTTCTTTTCGCGTTCTTGCAATGTTTTAGCAAAAATGATTAAATCATCTACATACAGGAATAGCTCTATTCCTTGGAGTCCTACTAGAAATAGATCCATCATCCGCTAAAATGATGCGGGGCCGTTTTTAAGTCCCATTGCCATACGTGAATATTGATAATGACCGTATGGTGTCGAAAACGCTGTTTTATGCGTTTCTTCCAGATCCATGGGTATTTGATGAAATCCTGATTTAAGGTCAAACGTTGATATGTGCTGCGCTTGGCCTAACTGATCTAAAATATCAATGATAATAGGCAGTGGATATGATCGCCTATTGTTTTATCATTGAGAGATCTAAAATCAATGACTACACGCCACTTTTGCTTTCCATTGTCGTCTGTGCCCTTTTTCTTGACAGCGAACAATGGCGAGCAGTAGGGAGATATAGATGGTGTTATAATCCCTGCGTCTACTTGTTCTTGTACGTGCTTTTGTATCACTTCCTTAACAGCTGGCGAATGTCGGAACTGCTTAGTGCGTATGGGTAAGTCATCATTAGTCGGAATCTTATGGCTAACCACTGCAGCAGCTCTTAGGCGCCCTCCAGGTAAATGAAATAAATTCGCCGATTTTTTCACAAGATTCTTGACATGATCTTTTTCCTCGGTACTTAAGCAATCGGTGCCCATAAATTTATAAACTTCTTCCGCTCTATTAACTGAAACTGTGGCAGATTCCTTGAATATGTTTGCGAAAGCGATGATCTGATTTTTCAAAAGTCGTTCATCCTCGTATTGAGTGTCCGTTTTTTCTTTTGCAATTTCGCAAGTTTCCAATTCCACTAGAGAGGCTTCTATAGTGATTGGTTTGCTGATTATATTTATACACATTATAGCAGCTTTCCTATCGATATTCTTGACTACAGCATTTTCTATTAAAATGTCTGCATTTATGTCGAGTAAAGGTACAAATCCTTCACTTGTATTGCGATTATTCACGCGAGCGTAAATCACTCGGCGACATCGAGGCGGAATCACAAAAAATTCCGTTGTTTTAAATAGAATTTTTATTCCATTGCTAAAATCCAGACATTGATTTGTAAGGCTTAGATCTCCCCCATTTTCCAAATGTGTTTGCCATCCTAAGAGGCCATCGGTATCGATCGGAAAATCATCGAGAACGAGATGAAGATCGCATTTCATCCCTTCTATAAGCGTTGAAATCTTACCTATGGTATGTGCTGTGCCAGACGTCACTTCATTTATTTTATAGATTACTTTATCTATTTTTACATTATTTTTAACGTTCCTAAATCTGGATTTTAAATCTGTTCCTTGCTCAGGGCGTTGTGGTACACTTGTATACCCATTTTCTTTTGATGATGAGCATTTAGATGCGTAGCCTCGGCCTTACTGACGCCGATTATTCCAGCGCTGTTGTGAGCCGTCTCGCGGTGTGTAATTTGACACTCCCCGGTCATGACCTGGCTGCCCGTGCTGTCTCTGCGCGTGACCTACATTCGTTTCTGTTGCGTTAGCGTTATTATCCCGGGCTGGTGATGGTACCATTTGTATGCGCTTATTTTTAAGTGCATTTATTAACAGATAGCATTTGCTAAATTCGTGGCCCGGCTTGCTGCAGAATTCGCAGTTTCCCTCGTACTTCTTCTTTCGTCAATCTTTTTCCGAATGGCCTTTTCCATAACAGTAATTGCAAGATTCGACGGCTGGTGCTATCCTTACTGCAGCATTTTGCGTGTATGGAATATCGTTGTTCTCCTGCATTTGATCCGCATATGGATATTCCTCGTATTCTGTATAAAAATTGTCTTCCTCTATTGCATTTGGTATATCATAATGTGGTTGAGGGCTATATGGCTGCTGTGCTTGCATTTGATTTGAGGCTGCAATAAAACAATTTATAGCCTTTGGCTGAAAATACGGTGTAGGCGAATGTCTTGCGTATCCAGTAAACTTGGGTTTCAGAGTTTTGGACAATGCTGTTGCTTTTGCTATCGCATCAGCTAGATTTTTGGTTTTTGATTTTGTACGCGATATTCCGGGAGATCGCGGAGCCCTGCTAGGAAGAACTGTCATGCTTCGCGTTTAGCTGTTACCGTATGATAGTCATAATCAATTCCGTCTGGATCGATTGTGCTTTCGATAGCTAATAAACGTCTATGTAAAAGTTTCTGCGTTCGCAAGCCGTAATCTGCTACTTGTTCTCCTGGCCTTTGACTGAGATTATACATCTGCTCTCTGATCTCTTCCCGTCTGCCGACGTATCAAAATTTACGTGTGAGATTTTGCAACAAATTTTCAGTAGAGCTATTATCTATAGCCCTAACGTCGTATGCTTCCTGTGCTTTGCCTTTTAATTTTCGGGCAATGCAATGAATCATCCGAATTTCTTCTATATTTCTATACCTATCCGAAAAATCTCTACAGATTGATACGAACTGAGCTAGTCTGTCTGGGCCTCCGCTGTATTCCGGGATGAAATTAGCGGCTTGATTAAATGTTAACGTGTTATTCGTGGGGGCTGAATTATAACTTACAGGCATCCTGGTGGGTCGTCTTTCTAAACTAGGTGTGTTAGAAAATTCGTCAGCTGAGGGCCCTTGTTGAAAGGCCTCAGCATGTGTTGGTCGAGCGGTATCTAATTTTTGCGTATTCTGTAACAAGTCTAGTCTGTCTGAATCGTCCCTTGTTGTCCAGCCTGTGGCCGTATTCGGCGGAGATACGACTGTCCAATGGCATCTGGGTGGCGGCACTGGTATCGTGTCAAATCGGGGTCGAATAGTTATAATATAGGGTTCTCCCGCTTCTGTCTTTATCTCGCCTACTGGAGATTCGGCTCTAAATGTCATATGTGTCGGATCTGTGAGTCTGCTGTCCGTCACGTCGTATGAGCTAGAGAAATCTGTGTTCTCTGGCATTGTATTTTTGTTATTTGCCATGTCTTTCTTTGACTGACGCGCAAAACCCGAAAAAATGCTGCGCTTCGAAATAATGTTCAAAGCAGTGGTTATCGCACGTTAATGCGATAATACAATAGAATATTTTGCTGATTTCAATCCCCTCTTAACATCAAATGTCGACTCAAGCGTTTTGAGTTACGCGAGTATTTTATTGATGTCAAGTACTGTATAATCCAAAATATCTAGCAATATACTCGGTATAGATTTAAATCTATAGTTTCTGCGCGAGTTTGAAATTGCTTAATAATTATTTTAATTAAAACTTTGATAAATAAATTTATTTAATAATAAACATAAATAAGGGAGACAAAATCCTTATTTATTCTTTATAGATTTAAATCTATAATTCTTTTTAACGTCAATATTTTTGAAGGAGTGGCGAGTTTAATCGAGTTACCTTTCCGTTCGCGAAAATCTACCCACGGTAAAAGGGACAAAGTAATATTATATAGTGATAATATAAAATTCACTTACCTTAATAGGACCAAGACGATCAGCAACCAGAATTCGGCGATCCTTGACATCCTCTCAGATAATTGGCCCTTAGACTGAATGGTCTTCCTTCAGTGAATATTTACCGCGATACGCAAACGCGAATTCTAACCTTGGCGCTCACTGGCGATAACCCCACACTTAGCACCAAATTTCTTATGTTACGTCCGGAAAGGACGTAAATAATTATTTAATTAAATTATATATAGATATGTATAGAATTTATGTGGTACGAGAGAGCTCGCGTATACTTGATGTGTCTGTCTACTCAAGGGAGTCTGACTGTGATCGGCTCAATCGGCTCGATCTGTCTCTAATTGAAGCTCAAAAATGGACTGACTAATGCGTCTCTCTGGATCAGGCAGAATACTTCGGTTCTCGACGAAAATCCAGAGAGATGGTAAAGATAAGTGCGTCAGAAATCCGTCGAGTAATGACAGATCAGCTCGTGAAGCAATCAGCTGGGCTTAGTAGCTGACCTGAACGCCTGACGCGCGAAAAATATGGTATTTAGGTGTGTGTGGACGAACTTTGAAGAATGCGATCTCTGTTATTTTGCGTAAAGCCAAAGCTAAAGAGATGTTTCGACAAAGGTCGGTATGTAAAATGAAATGTAGCCATGAATATACGTTTCGGGACGTAACACTATTATCTATAATTTGGTCGACAAAATGTGCACAATATTCGCTCCACAACTTTATATTAATAATATAAACGTGGTTAAAAAATTCTCATTAGGAAACGATTATCCGATTACTTTTATACAAAAATATATTATTATAGATCAACGATTCATTACATACAGAAATTCCGTAGTACATAAACCTAAAAAAACATTTCATAAATGAAACATAGTTCTTTCATTTATAAAACACCTTACTCCTTCCATAAACCGCATCCTACATAAATTACATATTGTCAAATCTAGCCACGTTTTAATATTGGCATAAGCCTATTTTCAACATACGCTTCAAAAACCTCACTGTTGCAATATCCCTCATGGTGCTTCTTCACTTCGGTCTCCAATTATTTCTTCCTTTGTATCCTGGTTTCTCTGCAAATAGCCCTAGGCATCATTAATGAAATTAGCAACAAATTGTCCGACATGATTGGTTTGTGTAAGGATGTATTTAACATCTTAAGAAACAACAATATACTCTACAAAATAAATTGCGCGGATTGCACAGCTACTTATATTGGGATGAGCAAGAGAAAATTACAGAAACGTAGAGATGAACACAGGAGAGGAACTCCAGACTACCTTCACACTGCCACGTGGGTAGTGTAGCCTTCATGGAGAGCGATGGATCACAAGACGACTCTAATTGTGGGCGAATAAAGAGCGAGAGAGAGAGGGAAAGAGGGAGAGGGCGAGAGATAGAGAGAGAGATAGTTATTCTTTTATTTGTATAAATATACAAAAATGATTTTCCAATATAACAATACAATTTTACAGTAATACTCTTCATCAGTCTTATAATAACTAGCAAATTGCAATCAGTCTTTCTATGATATCACAGGCGTACTATCTAGATCAGTCTTAAAATTAGTCTTAAAATATTTTTCGAACCTAAAAGTAATATCACAGAGCGTCTTATGTTAAATATATAAATAAACAAAATTACAAAGCAGTTGATATCTATGTTACAAAAGATTTAAAATTAAAAAGAAACATTTACTCAATCTAATCATTCATATCACACTCACTCTAATAAATACACTCACACTTTTAAAAACATTGTATAGGGGACAAAACATAATAAGTTAACATAAACTCATCTCCGGATGACTAGGAATCGATTTCAAGGAGGTGTTTGAGGACCACCGTCTGAAATCCGCGAAAAGATGGAAGGTTTCGCAGATTGTCTGGAAGAGAGTTCCAAAAGCGCGCACACTGAACTTGAAAAGATGGCATACCAGTTTCTGCGCGCACTCTTGGCACCGAGAGTTCTTGTACAACGCCCCTGCTAGTGCTCCTGGACCGGTATTTAAGAAAAAATGCCGCTAAATAAGTTGGTTCAGTAAGCCGAAGGATTTTATACATGAGAATAGCGGCAAAATACATCCTCCAACTGTCGACGCGCAACCAGCCCAGTTGCTTTCTATAGGGGGTGATGTACTCATCCCTCCTAACACCGTATATGAATCGCACACATGTATTATTAAGACTCTGTAATCGTGTTCTCTGTTCGTCGGACGCGTCAAGACACACTGCAGCGCAGTAGTGGAGATGGGCTAAGACTAAAGCTTCAACCAGCCTTCTGCATAAAGTCTCGGTGGTACATGCCCTTATAAATCGCAGGCTATAAAGGGCTTTATTTACTTTTTTAGTTACACTATTGACCTTCGGTTTCCACATTAATTTACTATCTAATGTAACACCGAGACTCACGTCCGCGCTGAAGAAAGGCACGAGCGCTCCACCCCCATATCAACGTCTGGCAATCCCATTGTAACCAAATCATTAACATATTTACCAGAACCAAACAAAATTGATTTAGTCTTGCCAGAGTTGAGACGGAGGGACAAGCGCTCGGCCCACCCGAACACCAATCCTGCCGCATCAGATAGGCAAGCTACTCCTTCCAGAAATTTATCTGCAGGTGTTTGAATGTAAATTTGGAGGGCATCAGCATATAGTATGTGCTTGACTGCCCCACGATCAAAGAGGTCTTTAAGGTTATTGATATAGAGACTGTAGAGCAAAGGCCCGAGGACCGACCCCTGTGGCACACCCAAATTTGTCTCAACCCACGAGGAACAACCATTGTTAGACAATACGCGTTGAGTATGGCCTTGTAAATACGATTTAACCCACAGGAGTGCAGACCTCGAGAACCCGAGTTCGCGAAGTTTACTCAACAGTCTCGAAGGAGAGATGGTGTCAAACACCTTGCTGAAGTCGAAGAGCAACAGCAAGGTGATCATCCTTCTATCAATGCCCATTTGTATGTCATCCGCCAGCTTAAGCAGGGCTATCTGAGTACTGTCATGCTGTCTGAACCCTGCCTGTAAAGGATCGAGAATGCCGGTCCTGGAGAGATATTTGGTCATTTGGGAGTGTGCGATCTTCTGAAGTACCTTGGAAAGGAAGCATAGTAGGGCCATAGGGCGAAAGTCAGAAGCTAAAGATGGGGTGGAAATCTTTTTTAAGGCCACTAACAGCGCCCGTTTCCAAGCACTCGGGAAGACTCCCTGAGCAAAAGAGGAGTTAAATAGACGAACTATATAATTCCTCAACACTGTCAGAGACGTCACCACAACACTGTCAGAGACGTCACCACAACACTATACGGTATGTCATCTACACCCCTCGCCTGAGATGTAAAGTGAGACATGGCGAGAACTACATCTGGAAAAGTAACTGGATGAAATGCAAAACCATCATCAGATGCAGACTGTATGATGTTTAATACGCTATCTATATCCTCATTGGGCGCGATTGAAATGTCCGCGAAGTATGTAT
>UELV01094811.1:0-14513 GCA_900490015.1 Megastigmus stigmatizans | reverse complement strand
GTCTACACCAACTATTTTTAGTCTGGGTTTTTTCATTTGTTCAATTTCAATGTTTGCTTTTATTTTCTGTGTTTCTATTAATTTTTCACTTACTGGTTTTACGTCAGTGATATTTTTACATTTAATAATTAATTTGTCTTTTACTGTAATTATTTTGTTAATAGGAACACAAATGTTTTGTGTCAAAATTCTTTTTGTTAAGTCTGTTATTTCACTGATTGTTTCGTTATCATTAGGCTTTATGATTATACTCGGTGTGTTCTTACGTATCCTTTTACTATCCATATTTACAGCATTAGCATACGTCTCTAGGTGTTCCGTATGTGGCTGAATGTATACTTTTTGTTTTAGCAGTCCATTCGTTTCTTTTAATTCATTATTAAGATCCATAAGTATATCATTTTTTTCTTTTAGTTCTTTATTTAAACTTTGGTAATATTTATTATTCATTGTAAGAGTTTGTATTTTTGAGTCACCCATTTGGATTTCTTTATATTATATAAATCTTCATCATTGACTTCTTTTTTTTTCTGTTCTTTTAATTCATTATATTTTGTTTAAAACAAACTTTGGTCTCACGGAATACAACTTTGTTATACCTATTTTTATTTCTGGATTTTGTCGTTTAAATAGTTTATACGCTTCTTTTAAACTGCGTGTTGAAAACCGATATACTTTTTTTTTCTTTTTTTTTTCCATTTTCTCCAACAGTTATAGCATCCAATTTATTGGGGCTTTGTTGTGGGCAAATCATCGTTTAGAAAATATTTCATTGCAATTGCTGTAGACTTTTCGTTCAGATGATGACCAGTATACACGTCAGCTTCAGAATAAATCCCCTTTGTCTTCACAAGCATTCGTGTGAATCAATTATATAATTAGTCACTTCTGGAAAAATAGATAAAATTTTATTTTTTGTTATTGACGAAGGAAGCAGATTTTAATCTTAAAATTTTAATTTTTTCATTGATGGAGCAACAATTTTTAAGCACTTCTCTCAAATTTTCAAGTTGTTCATTGCAGAAGTATTGGATCAAATCATCATTTGATTCAGCAATGGAAACATTGTATGCTTCTGATAATTTAGAGCTAGTTGCAGATGAGAATGAAGTTATTAATTCTAATAACATATCTTTGTATTGATAAATAATCAATAGCTCTCTTTCTTTTAAGTTGTGAAACATTATCAAAAGAACTAAAAATTAAGGTTTTGTTTATTAAATTACCAATGCGCTCCGGAGTGCTTGCTTGAAAATCATGGTCTTCAATATCAATCAAATCAGAATTATTGTCTAAATTAATATATTGTCTAAATTAATCTCATCCCCAATTACTTCCGCTGATTCAATTTTTCCAATATGTTTATAACAATTCAAACATACGGAATCCGAACTGTGTATTACTTAGCTGCTAAATTTTTTTTGCAAAAACTCTGCTAAAATTTCTAATTTCATAAGTTTAGTAGCGGTCTCATTTTTTATGCACTCCAAAAAAACTGGACACTTCCATCATTTTGCTGGATAAATTTTGCTCATGATAGGAGATAAATCTTCGTATGCGTATATAATAACAATACTATGATATGCAATAGCTAAACTGTAAACCGTTGCTTCCGTAAGTAAGCTAAACGAATCAAATTTATGCGCGTGATAGCAAAAGACAAGATGTAGCCACGTATCGGAGAATTCTAGTACAATAGTGTAATTCTCCATTAGGTGAGTAAAACTCATGTACATACACTCGCACGAAAACACACATATTCACGCAATGCACACAGTCATGACGTATCTACCGTACTGTCAGGTATGTACATTTGTTATACGGATTCAAAACAATTTTTTTTGTTTCTTTTATATCTCTTCACCCATTAACACCCAGATGTCGATTTTTTCTTCTCAACTTTCGACACTATAATTTTTAATTTAAACATCCTGGGAAAAAATCAAAATACAGTGTTTCCGATAGTATAAAGTCTCATCTTCTAAATTCCGGTCCCATAATTGACCTAAACGTCAAATTAAAAAGGTTACAGCTTATTTTTCGGGAAAAATACGTGATTTTTTGATGTTCTGACATTTTCGTAGGTTGCACCAAAATGACAATATGTAGGTTGGTAGTTTGAGATTATCAAATCTTCGAACTTCGTTATCTTGGCTTGAAAAAATCCTACAGATTCGACTAAAGAAAGAAATTAAATTTTAAAAGATAAGCTATCAAATGAAACTAGCAAGATTAATAGCAAAAATTTTCATATACTACATAAAAATGTGAATTAAAAGACGAAATAGAACGGTTAAAAAAGAAAAAAAGTATTTTTGAGAATTCGAAATGGATCAGTCATTTTTCAAAAGTGCATAAAACTTGCAATTTTGATGATATCAAAAACTAAAAAAATATATATGTGCTTTTTTCCGAGTAGAATAATATACTACAATTTAAAGTTATTTGAAGATATAGGTGCACTCGGTCTGCATGATTTGAGACAGAAATTTTCTGTAACAAAAGAAAATGTGAAGGAAAAAGTTATTATTTTTATAGCACGTAAAATCAATTTGCTTCAAATATGTTTTATTTAAATGTAATATTGCGTTACGACATAATTTAAATAGCAATCTACTGTATCATCGGGAGTAGTCTCACTACAGAACCCTGACGAGTCTGTAGATTGACTCTTCGCAACTCCATGCATAGAGGATTGTAGACAATACATCGGAATTCTATGTCAAAATAATCACCTCGTTACAGAATATATGCATTATTCCTACATAGATGCACATGAAAGTACTTACATACGAACATATGGGTTGAATCATGAAACGCCTTCCGCAGTTATACACGTTGTATAATATTTATTTTAATCAAAGTACTTGAAAATTTGCCTGTAAGGCCTAAATATACCTTTTGGTATCATATTTTACGGACTGCTTGCAATCGGTGTAATGCGATTTCACGTCCAGTCCGTAAAATAAACAAAGATTCTAAAATGATCCTTTTTACGATAATAATTAATATTTTAATTAAGGTCAGTATGTAAAATCGAACTTTACAATCTAAAAGCCATACGAAAAATAAGATTTTACGTCTATGATATAAAAAAATTACTCGTCATTCGGCCGTAAGATTTCACGGCCTCGTGTGAATGTGCGATACTCGGAGCGGCTTTGTCGGTCCTCGTACGCGACGATTAACACGCAAGCCGTGAAATTGCATTTTACGGTCTGGTGACGGAAAGTACTATAATACACTCTTACCTTCACACAATTGATTTCCAACAAGTCTGTATCCTTCATTGCACTGGCATCTATATCCAATTGGTAAATCAATGCAAGTCTGAGAACAGCCACCGTTATTTGTTGAACATTCATTGATTCCACATAGTTCGTTATTTTCATCTTCCCATCCAATACAATCTGGTTTTTTATTACACAAAACTTTTAATGATATACACGATCCTTTAGAGCATTCAAATTCTGTTAACGAGTTACAATTATTCAATGGTGTAGAACAATTTCTCTCGTCATCTCCAGCAATGCAATCAGTCTTTCCATCGCAAAATAAGTGACCTGATAACGGAATTTTATGTTACAAAGTACTTTTTTAATATAAACAATTTAATACATTAGCATCAATACTAAATAGCATTTCGGTTAATATACTATTGTTATTACACAGAGTATGACGTGCAAGAATTTCGTTTTCAATATAATTCAATCCTTTACGTAATTAAAGAAAAAACAGTTCCTAAAGTGAAGCTGAAAATACTGTTTCTCACGATTTAAATTAATTTTTTCATGAATTTCATCGTTCATTTTCCCTCCCCAATACTTTAGGTACGCGTTACAAATATATCCGTTCGCGTTGACCGCTATGAATAGGAATAACAGATTTTAAAAATTCCTTTGCAGAGCGAGATAAGCTTACGCGCATTAGATTACAGTCTCGCCCTGGTGTGCCAATTTGTTTTTTAACCTGATTGGCCTATTAGATGACTAGTCCGCAGGCCCATTGTTGCGCATGTAATGTATCGGCAAAATCTTGGCGAACTACGTCTACTAATGTCCAAATAATTAAGCACTTCAAATAATTTCACACACTAGCATATATAAGCATGTGCGATCTCCTAACAGGAATATTTGCTGAGTTCGTGACGTTGGGTATTTCGAAACTTTACAGCCTGGATTTTTAAGCGTTTAGACTCAAAAAATTATTCAATCACATTATTGAATGATTTCGAGTTTAATTTGCCTTTTAAGGGGAATCGGTAGCCACAAGTGTTCGATAAGCTCACATTACTCAGCGGTGTTTATATCAGGTAAAACAGTCCGATGCAAACAAGATATTTTATTAAAATATAGTAATTGTAGGTACTTACGGAGATAAAAATGAATTGACGTCAGTGCATATTTTGATGACAAATCGGCTGCAATCGCTAGGCGGGACAAATTGCACATAAATTGTACTTAAACTGCTAAATTTGGCTCAACGGAAAAGGAACCTGCACACTTCTTATAGAAAATGGCTTTCAGTCGAATTGAATAAATCTTTAGGATAATGTAGTTTTCAATGGTCAGCTCACAAGGCATAATGGGCCCGATATCTGTAAATGACCAGTTTTCGAGAAACAGAGTGATAAAAATCTGACTTTACATTCCTTAAATAACTATATATTTATGAAAAATCCTTTAACCTCTAATATGGTGAAAACTATCCATTGTTGAACGACGTTGCAATTCAAACACTGAACCCATTAACGCCCAAATGTCGACTTTCTTCTTCTCAACTTTCGACGCTATAATTTTTAATGTAAACATCTTGGGAAAAATTAAAAATATAATGTTTCCGATAGTATAAAGCCTCATCTTTCAAATGCCTGTGCGACAATTGACGTAAATGTCAAATTAAAAAAGTTCGAGCTCATTTTTCGAGTGAAATACGTGATTTTTTATTTTTTTTTTTTTCAAAAATTCGATATTTTGAATTTGGAAAAGCCTTAGTGAGTGCTTATTATTTAGATCAAAGGTGATCGGAATACCTCCTATTTTAAACATAATCAGAATTTTTTAATTTTATTCATTAGAAGCCGAGATAGAAAAAATCGACATTTGGACGTTAATGGGTTAATCTATAAGTCATTTTCCATTTTCAGACATTTTAGTCCTTATGAGCCCCATAAACGCTGGATTATGTTACTGATCGAATTAACTTAAAAATAGTGTATTGTGGTTCATTGCTTTCTGATCAAAAGTTTCAATTGACACATTGTCCAAAAATGGATAGTTTTTGAAATATTAAACGCTAAAACATCTTACCGCTATATCTGACATAGCTGGCCATTATTGGATATTGTACCCAATTTAACTGAAAGCCAATTTTCATAAGAGTGGTGCGGAGTTCTTTACATGTAATTTTTCCCATTCGACTATCGGTGTGGTTTTTCATGCATATATATTATTTTATTTTATTTTATTCTAATAAATTGGCGAGCAACATTTACATATTAGTTATAATAATATTACATATTATGCAAAAATACCATATCATATGCTTCTAACATTAATAGAACAAACTGTGTATACCACACTTTGAGATTTATGTTATCCAGATCCACCTAAAGAGAAATCTTATCAAGGTTTATGTGAAATTAAAAAAAAAATCAATTTTCACCTAAAATAGCTCTCTTTAAAGAAAGAAAGGAATATTATAATAAAAGGCAAAGAGATGGCGGATCATTATAACTTGGTATGCGCGTATTAAAAACGAAGCTCTTATTTATAAATCTTGTGCATTATTAGAACACGTGTTGAAAGATAAATTCATTACGGGTTTAAGACCAGGAAAAATTCTGGATCGAATTTATGACGAAGAACACACAATTCCATTAACAAATATAGTGGAGATTCCAGTAGCAAAGCAGGCAGCTCTGACAACTTCGACGGCGTCCGGAACAGCGGAAGTAAACAAACTCGACAGCAGACTATCAGGCGATTCTAGGAAATTTATTAGCAAGAAAGCGATAGAAACAAGACTAAGGAGAAAAGAAGAAAGCGCTTAAGGTAATAGGACTGATGTGCGATGTAACCATTATGGTGGCCGCAGCCATGATTTTGCGAATTGTAGGTTTAAGAAGTACAAATGTAATATTTGTAATAAAGCAGGTCATATAGCGAAAATAAGCAGAGATAAAAAAAGAGTAGACAGTAATTATTATGCAGAAGAAAAATAAGGAAGTGATAACAATGTTGAGTATGTATCGGTCAGTAAGTACGAAGATATTTTTAATATGACTTATTTGAATTCGATACCGCCATTTAGATATTCAGTTAAAATAGAAGGGAAGCATATAGAAATGGAAATAGATACAAGTGCAGGAGTTTCATTAATACCTGAAGATCTTTACGTTATAAAATTCCCGAATATTAAATTAGAGAGTAAAAATAGAGTTTTAAGGGCCTATTGAAACGTATTATATTTAATTATTAGGAGTTTCAATTAATAATCAATAATAATATAAATTGTGAAAGTTAATAAGGGGATGAGGGTCTGAGAAAAAAGAAAATTGTGATTTTCTTTAGACGTACGTTCACTTTATTCATAAGAAAGCCTAGCTACACATTTCTTCAGATGAAAGCACTGTAGATATTAGCTATAAGTCAGATCCACAGTACTCCTCTGAAAAATAGTATAGCGACCTGTCTATGCAGATCTCGCGACTGCACTGACGTAAGTTGCAAATGCAGCAAGCACATCAGCTCAGATTGCGAGTCGATCAAAGCCGCCTACCGCCAATCAAGAGTAGGGACACCTCCCTCTACTCTTCTTGGACTCAGTCGCTCACTGCGCACACCTATACTCTCTCATACCTGCACATACTTTATACAAACATACCTCTTATCGATCTTTCTTTTGTGCGGATCTTCGTATCTCGCTCCTTTCTCCTTTTTATTCCTATTAAACTTTCTTTCTCTCTAAATAATTCCGATTAACTTCTTTCTAAATAATGCGAATTTAGAGCGAACATAGACCCCTTGAATGAATTTTTTATTTTTTAACAAAAATAAGAAATTTATTCCGTATTCCCGATTTGCTATTTATAGTATGTACAACTTATACTAATACACTTTATTTACTATTTTTCACTTTTACTGTATATTTTTTCCCACTTCCACTCGAAACGTCTTTTTTCGATTTTCTTCATTACTTCTTTTTACATTTTCTACCTATTCTAAAAAAAATTTATTATTAATTCGTTCTTGTAACTTTTATTCTTAAATTTTCCTATATACTAAAAGCAAATCTTTTTTTTCTCACTGAATTCTCCTCTTTTTTGCTTCTGTTAACAGCGATGAAACTGTAGTAGCCTCGCCATGTTCTCATAACTTTGCAAACTCCTTTTTTGTGAACTTTACAAAATCATCGAAACTCACATCATCATTCCTGACTACTGCGTACCTCTTTAAATTTACTTCGATAGGAATGTCTGACTGTGTGGCTTTATCTATTCTTCCTGCAATTATAGGGTTCCAGTATCCGTGGCTTTACCTCTTGGTGGAATTCCCTTATACCTAATTCTCTTAAACTCTCCTTTTGGAATTATTATCTTCTCCTTCGGCTTTCTTTCCTCTTCTTCTATCACAATGGACGAGGTTTCGGTACCCTTCGACATTTTATCTTCAGTCTGGGTCCCTACCAAAATTTTTTCCGAAATTTCTCTCACTAATTCCCCTATTTTCTTCAGGATTTCCTTCATCGATACTACCCCTCCTTGAACATCTAGAACTAATTCCTCCTCACACATCACTTTCTAGATATTTCCTCGCATCTTAACACCTCAAAGTTTTCACTCGAACTCATTTGTGCCTCTTCCTTGCCCAATTTTCACCGATGTATTCCCGCTGATGTATCGCTCACGAAAGTTTCACACCTCTTTTCCTTTGCTCCAGCTTGCAAGCATTCGTCCGGTTACTGCCCTCAGTACAAGCTGCTTGCTTCCTTTCCGTGCATTTAAATACTGTCCCTTTAATTCTCTCATACAGATATATTTTCTTAAAATATTATTTCACTCCGGCGCTTGTATTTCTTTAAATCGCTCACATGAAATCTACTTCTTTCGGATTTATTTTCTTGATCTATTAGAAAATAATTTGATTCATCTATTTTCCTTTGAATCACGTAAGGGCCTTCAGACATTGAAAACAATTTTGCTATTAATTTTTCTTCTGTATGAGATATTAGAACGTAATAGTACTTTCTCGCCTTCATGAAATTCAACGAATAAATTTTAATTTTTTGCATTAAATTTCTCAACTCTTTTTGTACCCTTCCTTTTTATCAATTTTCTTGTCAAGGATTTTTTGTCCTCATGTGGAGATTCTTCCTTTTCTTTACTTGATTTTACCCAATTTCTCCAAAGTCTTTTTGGTTTCTTGTTTAGATGCAATTCCATGAGAGTCAATTCAGTGGTCTCGTGATATGTTTCATTAATAATTTCTTGAATTATATCAACATAAAACATCTTCTGCCATATCTTCTCGTAAATTGTGTGCCATGATCACATATTATTCTTTTTGGCTTTCCATAATTTTCTAAATAAACCTAAAAATAATGAGTACGATGGGCGTTAAAATCGGCCCAATCGTCGTCAACTACGCCAGTAACCGAGATGACGAGCGTGTGCGTTCAGCTAACCGTCGCAGCTCTGATTGTTCGAAAGAGGCCAGGATAAACCGAGAATAAGCTAGAGTGGAAGAATACGAACATTTTGATTAAGTTCAGGTGAGACTTTTTTATGATTTTTCATTAAAAAAAAACTTTAAACGTGTTTTTCTCAGCTCAACATTTTTTCAGTCGGCGGCGGTGATTTTTCCGAAACCACTGAACCGATCCATCTGAAATTTCAACCTCATATTCCACACACTTATAGCTATCGCCCTTTCTATAATCGTTTCAAAATTTTGAGTTTTACAATTTTTTAAGGCCAAAAACCATGAAAAAAAGACTTGTTTTTTTTTAATGTTCGCCATTTTGTTATATATTGATAAATATTAATAATTTCAGAATAAGCGATAGCCACAGTCATACTGAATCGAATTTTTATTTTATTTTTTCGTTTAAGATAAGCCGTTAGCGAGTTATCAACGCCGCCAGCAGCACACCTATTTTTCGAGGAGTTACATTTGCCCACCATTTTTTAATATAAATGTTATATCAATAACTATAATTTTTACCAGAATGACCCCTTCACTGAGCAGGTCCTTCCAAGAGGGGGCGAGAATGGTTACAGCTGACTCGCATGGTACCTCGAAGCTTCAGGATAAGAGCTCCGTAACAATGGAGCAAGCCAGTGGTGAGCAGGAGGAAGAGCCACCACAGCGGCAGCCTGCGATTGAGACGGTGGATGTAACGGACGAGAGTAAAGGAGAAGAGAAGGAAGGTCCAGCTTCACTACCAGAGAAGCGATAATCGGTGAATATCATGGAGATAAAGCAGCAGCTGTTGCTGCTAAACGAAAGAGTCACTGAGGTTTCTCAGCGTTGCACAATCATAGAGACAGTAATGCAGAACCCAGAGATCAGCCTGCACCAGATGGTAAATCTGCGGGTAGCTTCAAGCACGAGGTTAGAAAGCAGAGGTGCAGATGGGTCAAATGCGCATGGATTTGGCCTGCATTAGGAGATGCAGGCTGAGAGTAACTCGCAGAGGCGAAACCATGTCAATTTTCAGGAGACGTACACATAGTATCGTGGAGATAGCAGTCTCCTCGAAGACACTTTCGTGGATAGACATGCTCTAGCGGTTCTGGGTGCTCTCGAGGGTAGGCACAGCCTGAGAAAGGGAAAATTTCTCATGTAGCCATAGACCCGAGATGAGGAACACCGAAACGATGGATCTGAGCATAGGAGAAGCACTCAGATCCAACACCAAATCAGCATTTGAGAGTAGTTAGATGTAGCAAAAATCATCTAAAAAACGCAGGTGCGATTCTCAGGAGAGAAGGACCAACGGATCTCCGTCTTCCTGACTAGAGTGGAAGAATATCGAGTGCTAGCCAATGTGACAGGAGAGAAGCTGTAAACCTCTCTGTCAGATTTACTGACGGGTATCGCGGCTGCATGGTATCGTAACGGCCGAGATAATTAGAGAACGTGGACTGAGTTCTGCGCGGCGGCTAAAAGGTGATATGGCGTAAATAAAGGTTTTCAGCAGCGCCTTATCGCCGAAGCCGATGCCTGAACTCAGGGTAGCTAAGAGTCTATACGCGATTTCATAACGTGTCTACAGGCCATAATCTTGAAACAAATTTCGGTGCCTCTGCTGGAAGCGCAATTGGATCTGATGCACCGGAATATATTGCCGAACCTGCAATGTATGGTGCATTGCGCAGAAGCGCACGACGTACAAACCTTGATGGAGTTAACTCGGAAATGCGAGCTAATCAATGCAGCCGGCAAGGAGTTCCAGTCGCCACCATCTCCGAAACATGCAGTGATGCCAGAGGTGGTCTGGAGAGAACCAGCAAAGCCACCGACGTCAAAGAGTCCAGTCTCTGAAGTAGAGACGACGGTAGCAGCCGCGGGCCAGTCGCCGCAAGAAGTATTGGTATTGGCTCAGGTGTTAAAGGAGATTTAGGCCTTAACAGCTCAGTTGAAGAATCGATCGCAGAGTAACTTGCAATGAGGAGCCAAGAAACGTTTCAGGGCGAATAAGCCAAAGAGTCGAACAAGCCGGCTCGCTGGCAGAGAATGCCAGTAAAGCCGAATCGGGCAAGTCCTCTCGCCCAGAGATCCCCAAGCAAGTCCAGAAACCGTTTACGTGTTTTGCGTGTGGCAAGCAGGGGCATGTGACGGAGGAATGCCGTAGTAAAAAGGCGGGAAACAGTATAGAGAGCATGCAGTAGACGTCACTGCGGCTCCTGTGATTCCGTCTCAGTCCTCCGAGTCGGTTACCAACACCCACGGCGGTTGCTCAGAGGCTATGAAAACCTCTCAGCAACAAGAAGGGTCAGTGGAAGAATGAAATATCCAGATGAGAATGAAGATCGTTGATGGCTCCCAGTAAATATAAGAGGCTATAGGATTCGAGCATTGTACGATCCAGGAGCGGCACGCACAGAAATGGGATCTGTAGGATTACAGATCGCCAGTGCGTACGGCCTAGAGCTTCGGCCTAGCTATGACAGAGGTGCGAAAATGGCGAATGGTCATTATTCGTCCATCGGAACCTAAGTTAGCCTCCCTTTGGAGATCGCAGGGATCAAAAAGGATGTGGCAGTGGCAATTACACCCGAATTCGTCTCTGACTGTTATGTCGGTGTCAACTTCACACGCTTGTTTAAAGTTATGTTGTATCCCAGCAAGAATCAGCTCTTATTCAAGGATGAAAACAGATATAAAGATCTCAAGATGACTGGAATTAGTGAAAGGCAAGTAACAGCTGTTTCTTCTGTAGTGCTTGCTGAACTGGGGTCAGCAGAGCGAGAGCAAATTGAGCGGTTGCTTGATCGAGCTATTAGGGCAACGGAAAGTATACTATGGTACACAACATAAGTTGAGCACGAGATAGAGGTCATTTCAGTTCGCCCGATCAAGCAAAAGCTTTATCTTGGTTCTAAGAAAATTGAAGAGAAAATGCACCGCCAAGTGAGGGAATTGCTCGAGGCTGGAGTAATTGAACCTTCGGATAGCAGCTGGTCAAGCATTAGCATGATGGTGAAAAAGAACAACGGTAAGTATCGGATGTGCATCGACATTCGAAAGGTAGCTGCAGAATCCAAGCCAGATGCTTATCGGTTGCCATTTATGGATCATATGTTGCACAAGCTCAAGATAGCTAGATACATATCTACGCCGAATTTCAGCAGTGCTTATCATTAACTACTGTTGAAGCCGGAATCTAGACCCATTACGGCAGTTATGACGTCGGGTATGGGCCTATACCAGTATAAAATACTGCCTTTTGGCCTAAGTCAAGCGTCCTTTCAGAGACTTATAGATCGAGTGATTGAGCCAGAGCTTGAGTCTTATGCTTTTAGCTATTTAGATGACATCATTATCGCGACTGAGTCATTCGAGGAGCATCTAACGCTGTTCGAGCAGGTACTCCAGCGACTAGACAAGACCGGTCTCACCGTCAACCGAGAAAAGAGTATCTTTTGCCAAGAAGAGGTGAAATATCTCGGTGTGCTGGTGAACCGAATGGGTCCAGAAAAGATCAAGGCGATTATGAAAGATACTGCGCCGAGAAATTTAAAACAGCTGATAAGTTTCTTGGACATAGCGTCGTGGCATAGAAAATTTCTAAGAGATTCTGCCACGATCGCTAAGTCACTCACTCAGCTGACTAAGAAAGCTAGGAAGTACGAGTGGCTCAAAGAGCAACAAGCAGCTTTTGATCAAGTCAAAGCGCTTATCGATGCAGCTCCAGTGCTGCAGCGCCCACGCGTTGATGTACAGTTTGCTATGCAAACTGATGCTAGCGATACTGGGTTAGGAGTAGTACTTCTCCAGATTATACATGGAGAAGAGCGAGTGATCGAGTTTGCTAGTCGGACTCTGTCACTAGCAGAAAGAAACTACAGCGTGACGGAGAGAGAATGTCTCGCTTTGGTGTGGGCTATTGTTCTTGGAGACCGAGAAGGAGGTCCCTTCCTCGGTCTCGATGGCCAAAGTGGACCGGGATCAATTCCCAGCCATGGTCGAGCCTATACACTTAAAGTGACACACATAAATAACCAGATACATAAGTACATGTATATTATATATATAGGTATACACCATATACATACATACACCCACACACCCACACACACACATATATATGTATATTTATGTGTGCGTTTGTGTCAACATATACGTATGGGTGATTCTCTATCAACTCGAGAATGAAGAAAATCGAATTTTACTAAATAAATGGGTCACAAGTCATTGGATGACAGTTTAAGGTCCATAGCGAGAAATTAAAATTATAAGGTGTAAGAATTCCTATTTGAATTGTTATATAGAACACCTAGCTGTCCTATTATTTTATTCGTAACTGACCGCGCCATAAAATGCAAGCGTCAGCAGACGCAGCACTTTTCCACCCGGCAACAGTTAAATTGCCGACTCTACGAAAAATCGCATGAGGTGATTTTTGCTACTTCCACCACCTCCAATGAAGCACAATAAAAGTAGCCCCATCGGGCAACATCGAGGAGGACGACCTAACATCTGAACGAGGAACGACTGACCTCGAATAAACGAAGTATAAAGTTCCCCAGTCTTTGCTTCACTTCATTTACCCGCCCTCACAAATTCCTTTCCGGATTCAGTTACCGGAAAGTCGGACGATACCGAATCCACATAGAGAGAAAGAATCTCTCGTCACAGTTAGTCTACGTGACAGAATAATCAATTTTAATGCTGAGAATTTACTAAAATTGTATCTTCATAGTGTTTTATTACTAATTTGTAGGGAAAAATATATTGTTGTGTTTTCCCTAGACGTCATCCTATATGGTAAAAATGAGGTTTAAAATGGTTTAAAAAAAGGAAAAATCATAAAAATCGTACAATTGAGATTAGAAAAATCCTCGGAAAAAATTATGATAATATCTCTAAATATTGTACAGAATACCTTGTCATGGTGAATTAAAGGAACTCTTATTTTCTTAGTTCACAAACATCCAATGCGAGAGGTCTCGAACACTTCTTCAATACTATTATTTGTTTACATGACTGAATATGGAAGTATTTACATACAGTGTAGATATATATAATCCTCAAAGCTTATGATATTTATACTTGTACACACATATATACACAAATACACACGCGCACACACACAAACGCACACACAGAACTATATGAACATATAATATATATTTACATTATATGATAGCTACATGCTGTATTGTACATTTTGCACTATTCCTTTAACATTTTACTTACCGTTAGATCGCAACCAAAATATATATTTTCGCAATCGATTTTTCTTACGTTAGTTTCGGCAATAATATGCATTGTCTAAAGATAATAAATATTAATAAAATCATGAGAGAAAATTTGAAGCAAGTTGTGTTTCTATATTATCTTTAAGATGTAGGCCATTTCAAAGCTTCTAACTAATAAAAAAATATACAATAAACAGACAAACAATTCTTTTTCTTTACTATAATGAATAGAAGTATTGTATGAGAGAGTAATTTTATTAAATATATGAAGCGAGAGGGTACGGCAAGGCGAAACTAGGGAAAAGTAAGTATGAATGTGTGAGTGAGAGAACAACGCGCGTAAGAGAGAAGCGAGCGAAGGAGAGCGAAGAAGAAGACATCACCGTCAACGAGCACGCAGAGGCAGGTATCCAGAGGCGTGAAGCCGAGTGGGTCGGAGGACAGTGGCGTAGGAACGCACCAGCGCCGAGTGAGTGGAGATGAGACGAGGGGGCCGCGGCCTGATCCACCGCGAGGAGAGCTCCTAATTGAAAAGCCCGCCACAACCGTCAAATCTCCTCACTCGCGACGCCTACGGTCGCGAAAC
>UELV01094810.1:0-13988 GCA_900490015.1 Megastigmus stigmatizans | reverse complement strand
CTTGCATAAAGGTGCATGCAAGTAACCTGCAACAAAACGCTCGAACGCAGGCAGGCAGCAGTACCAAAGCCAAAAAGCGAGAGCGCAAAGAAAAGCGTGGGTCTGTCAGACTTACCAGAGAGAGAGAGAGAGAGAAAGAGAGAGAGAGAGAGTCTGGAGTGGGAGCGGAAACAGGAGCGGGCGGGAGAGAGGGAGGGAGAGGGATGTATGCCTATAAAGTGCAAATTGTTGAGATGAGCAGGGATATGCTCTTGGTCAGCCTAAGACGATACTTCCGTGAAAGAAGGTGCGTATTTGATTTACGGTGGTGGGTGCTGGGTGGACGGTGGAGGTATTGGAGGGATGGAAAGGTACGTTAAGAGAAGGGAGGACTGAACGAAAGAGAGAGAGAAATCTACTGGGCTAGCAGGCATTTGCTGTTGTGTAGACAAAGGCGTCACTTCGATGAAAAAAGGTGGTGGGTGGTAAGTGGTGGTTGGTAGACGGTATGGTGGAAGGTCCGGTGGCTGGTGGCTGGAAAAAGGGGTGGCGACATAGGCCTGTATAAGCAGAAGTTGCTAGATGAGAGGACATTTGTATCCGACAGTTAAAGGTGTTACTTCTATTAAAGAAGGTTTGTATTAGATTGTAAGATAGTGGATTGTGGGGTGGATCGGTCAGTAGATGAAGGGGAGGTAGGGTGATAATGAGGTTTTTTCTATTATCTATAATTAATATATGAATATTTTTTCAGTTTTGATTATGACTTTTCAACTTTGTAACTATCTATCATTTACCTATCAACTATCACTTATTTACATTTTCTGTATTACTGATTTACAATTTACTTACCATTACAACTTTACACCGTACTTATTACTTATAGCTTATTCATATTTATTTAAATTCTCTTGTATATTTATAATAACTAACAATAACTATTACATATTTACAATTGATTTATTATTTCATACATACTATTTCCTTATTATCTACAATTTACTCATATTATTTGTATAAACTTTTTTACTTATTTCTACCGAAAATTTATCACATTTAGTGGATCTATTACTGATTTATATCGAAAGCTATAGCTATACATGTATATACAGGGCTTTCAAAAAGTATCGGAGCCCCCCCCCCGGATTTTAGAATCAATCAGCCAAACAAAAATGATGATTCCCAAGGTCGATAGAATTTTCGACGAGAATTTGAATGGTGACCTTTAATTTGACCTTGGACGAGTTCTTCAAGGTCGTTTGATGGTCTACTTCATTTTTTTTAATCTTAACCTCTATTTTCGACAACAGACTCTAAAAGAGCGGAAAATTTTACGTTCAGAAATGATTTTTCCCTTGACTTTGATCGTAAGGTTAAAGTCGCGACAAAGTCAGATCATTGGAATAATGGAGCTCATCTCCGATTTTTGGCCGGGGGGAGGGGGGGGGGGGGGGGGGGGGTCTGATACTTTTGGAAAGCCCTGTATGTCAAAATAATACGTTTTGAAAAAAAAAATGTGCATACGTATATCGTGGATCACGCTGAAATTTTCGAGGACTTGTTTCACATAATGAAATAATATTCTGTGCCAAATTACAGTGCTCTAGGTACCCTAGACGTCAACATATGGGCATTTTTAGATGGTTTTTATTCATTTTAAAATGCTTGTCAAAAACCGAGTTTTCAATATGTTGTGACATATAAAAAACGGTATTCTTTGTCTATTCAAGAGCTTCCTAACGACGTACTATAAAGTTAATATAAATAATTTTGAATCTATATAGACATATAAAAATAGTTTTTTTTTTATTAAAGATAATCAATCTTTATACGTCCAAAAATATAAAAAATTGACGGAGATAGAGCACTTAGAATGTGTGCTATTTCCGCAAAAATAGAGTTTTCACTATATTCAAGCACATTTTTTAATGCGTTACTGAATGTCTTTTAAGCTCAAAAGTTAAGAAAATTTTACGAAAATGTTTTAAACCATGATGAAAGACGTTTGATAGTCAATATAGACCTCTGTCATTTTCACTAGACCTGTTACTTCTATCGAATTTCATGCATTTTTCTATTTTATAATTATTTTTAAAAAATTCTAGAATTGTTAATTTTTTACTTTTTGATGAACCTGGAATTATCCTTCGAAAGCTCCTTCGAAAGACAATCAATCTTATTTTTAGTGCAAGCAAATTGATCAAAAATTGACGGTGGCATGTGGTTCGAACAAAATTTAACCTTTTTTAAATTTAATTGTGACACTGGAAATTGGAATATTAAAGTTTAATTCCCCAGTTTTGATGTTATAATTCGCATCGTAACACCAAAAATGGTCACCGAACCTACGTGAACTGTGAAATTTCGTAATTGATTCCAACAATCTAAGACTTGAGATTCCAGGTGGAAATCCAAGCGGATTCAAGGTGAAATCTATATACATTCCATATGGAATTCCGTATGGATTCTACGTTCAATCGAGGATATAATTTGTTTACGCGCACTTTTTAGTATGAAAAGGACGGTTATTCGTCCTCTCATCAAATACAATAAGTAGCCGCAGAAATGTTAGTGTGTGCACAACGGTCGGCACCGTCGAACGTGCACGCTAAAAAGCCAGATATTCGAAAAACATTCAACGAGCGAATGCCTCGGACACTCGCTTCGATATACGCGAAAATCGCACAAACTACTTCGCAGTGTAATATTTTGGCTATCCGAAGCCGAACACCAAACCCGATGTAAACAAGTCGACACTTACTTACTCGCGTGACTTAGCTCGCACAAGACTTTGCCGATGCAAAGTCCCTGTGCTCGCAAGCGTGCGAGCTTGAGAAAGAGAGAGAGAGAGATAGAACACCGGTGTTCAATCACTCTTTTCGATTCTGCACACTTAGATTTTCGCTGCGCGAAACAAAAGCGTACTTACTTGGTGCGAGGAGTGCACGTAGATGAAGCTCCTCGTTCCGACTGTACTCTGCGAACGGTCGGTCGACCTATTCGCCCGCAGCCTTGGAATAAACCGTGGGATGCTCGCATCCCACTGATCACTCGTGTGGTGTAGCCTGGGGGAACGCCTTCCCAGATAGCGATGCTATGTAGAGGTCACAGAAACGTACGCCGCACTCGTGCTTCACTGACACTCACTCCGCTCGATTTTTCTCCCCGAAGAAAAAGAAGATAAAGTAGCAACGGTCGATCACCCTAACATTCGCACGTCTAAATCGGTCAACGATCTTTCCGATGCCGTCCTATGTATACCTCTCTCGCACTCGAGGGCTAATACAGTAGCACCCCGGCAGGTGCTTCCCTCGCATGGGCAAGACACTTAACTTAATTAATTGTCTACGCGCAACTCAAACTCATGAGGACGCGCCAAATTTAAACGTTTAGGGGAACTTATACTCATCATTTATCGACCGAGACGTTTGTTGTCTGCTATGATGCACTTTGGATTGTAGCTAAATAAATACTGCAAATTATCTAAAATGAGGACATCATTGTCCTTCCTTAGATAATAATCTACCATTCCACAAAATTTCCAGCAGATTAATCAAGTCCTCTGTAAACAGCATGTCCACATAAAATCTAGTCTACCATGGGACGTTTGGAAATGACATTCCTAGCAGTGTGTATGTGTCGACTTGAAACTTTGCAAGGTTATAACTTGTATCTAAGGCAGCACAATAGTGCCATTAGTTTGAATTATTTATAAAAAAAATAAAAATTTTTATTACCAATAACATTTTTATTATGGTACTAAGCTCCGAGGTGGCAACACATGCTCATTCTTTCGACTTGAGTACGCTGCAAACTAGTCATAAACGGTATCAAAGAGTATGTTTTAAATAGTGCATTCTTTTACTTGGTCAAATAAAAAATATATATATTTTTAATCAAGTAAAAGAACAAATTTTCAAATAAAATAAAGGTTGTGCAAATGGCATTGCCTCAACATGTGTCATGGTCATTAAGGTACAGCGAAACAAGCGTAACACGCGCTGTCGTTTTGAACTTTCCACGAGAAGCGAGCCCTTTTCAACTTTCCTCGCTGGGATTCGCTGACGTAAGATACGTCCAAGTCGAAGGCATTATAAACAGCACTCGCGATATAGGAATATGTCGCTCTTTGCACAATGGCCGGCAGCTCTGTTATAGTTGCTATCAGCTGATCCGTCAAACAAGAAGTTAGTATCTAGCTGACCGTTTGGAGATATTCGCGTGCGAAAATCTTCTCTTGAGTTGCTAGTTTGTAGTATAATCTACTGCTGCACTGTGGGATTTAATGACAGGTGAGCATTATTTTAAAGGTTGAAATGTATTATCTCTCTCAATAATAGTTTAAATTAATAATTTTTGTTATTAAATTAAATAAGGATTGTTGAGGGGACTGAAGGTGTTAAAAGAAGAAAAATCAATATCTAAGATTGACGTACGAACGACGCTTTATTTCATAAAACCTAACCACGCTTTCTCCGAGACGAATCACTGTAAGTATTATTTATAAATCACACTTATAGCAATCCTCTACAAGATAGCGTCGCGTCTAGCTCTGTAAGGTCTCACGACCGCACTTATCGTACTTGCTAAAGTAAGCAAGCAGATCAGCTAGGTCTCGAGTCGATCCTACCGTTGATTAACGGTGGGGATCACTCCCTTTACACTTAATCCACTCCATCATCCTTATCGCACACGCATACTCTCTCACTTCTATCTGTACATTTGAATTAAATACATTCATACTTATTTTACTTTCAATCAATCGAATCCTTTTAATTATCACACATCTTTCTTTGTTCTCAATAAATGATCTGAACTCGGGGTATTAGATAGTTCCCTTGAATACATTTTATATATTTTCTCTCTACAAAAATATAAAATTTATTCAATACTCCCTACACACTATATACAATATTTACAACTTAGTTTAACACATGTATTTTTTCCCCACTCTCACGAAGGCGTATACGTCTTTTTTCCTAATTTTTCTTCATTTTTTTCTTTTTCTTTTTAACCTAAATTTAACCTAATCTATTCTATTAATTAACATTATTTAACTAAATTTTTTCTTGTTCTTCTTATTCCTGCCTTCTTCTCTCTAAAAGCAAAACATAAAAAAACATATACAAAAACATATATATATCACTTATTTTTTTCCCGACTTACTTGGATCAATAAGTAATGATGACACTGCACTTAACTCTCCTTGGTGTCTTCCTTCCCAAACTTCCTTTTCGTGGATTTCATGAAGGTATCAAAACATGTGTTATTGACGACTGCGTGCCTTTTTTCACTTTTTTTTCATTATGACTGCCGTCTGCGTGCCTTTGTCCGTCTTTTCTGCCTGCATAGTCCTCCATCCTGATTTTTTATCCAAATCCGTATCCGTTCCTCTGTCTCGTGGTGGAAATCCTTTATGCCTTATCCTCTGAAGTTTACCTCTCGGAATTATAATTCTCTTCTCCGGCTCTTCTTGTCTTCCTCTATACCCGAAGTCTGGGTACTCGCGGACGATTGGAACTCCGACTGGGTTTATACCGACCGTTTTTTCGGTGTTTCTCCTATAATTACTTTTATATCCTGGAGAATCTCCTTCACTGATACCATATCTTCCTGTACTTCCATAACTAATTCCTCCTCACTCATAATGCTTAAAACTTCTTCCGACATCTTAACTCTTCCAGGTTTTCACTCGAACTGATTTATATCGCTTCCTTTCCTAATTTTCAAAATTTTCGATTACGGCTCGACCAATCACCGATGTTTCCTAGCTGATGTATTGCTTGCAAAAGCCTCACACTCCTTTTTCTTTGCTTCTGCTAGTAAAAATTGGGCCGATCACTGCCCTCAGTTCAAGCTACTTGCTTACTTTCTGTGCATTTAAATCCCGTCTTTTTAATTCTCTGACACCATTATATTTCCGTGATATATTATTTCATTGCGACGCTTATCTTTCTTTAAATTACTCACATGGAATTTTGGAATTATATTAAGGGCCTTCGTATATCGAAAAAAAAATTTGTAATTAATTTCTCTTTAGTATCAGGTACATTACTGGAACGAAATAACACTTCTTGGCCTTCTTGAAATTCAATGAATAATTTTTTTTTTCAATGAATTTCTCAGCTCTCTTATCACCTTTCCTTTTTATGCGTTCTCATGCCAAGATTTTTTTTTCCTCATGTAGTAATCTCTTCTTGTTCTCTGTTTGATTTTCTCCAATTTCTCCAAAGTCTTTTTGATTTCTTATTTAAAAGCAATTCCATAGGAGTAAATTCATTAGTCTCGTGATATGTTTCATTAATAATTTCTTGAATTATATCAATATATCTAGTCCATTCTGAACGTTTTTCCCTTACAAACATTCTAAAAAAACTTCCAAGTTCTCTATTTACTCTCTCCGCTATATTACTTTGTGGATGCCTAATTGAAAAAAATACTAAATTTATATCTTCATCCATTAATTTCTTCTGCCACAACTTCGCCGTAAATTGCGTGCCATGATCACATATTATTCTTTTTGGCTTTCCATAATTTTCTGTGTAATGGCCAAAAGTTTTCCTGATTACTGTTTTGGTATTTTTCCTTTTTATACCATATATTCCTACAAATTTGCTAAATGCATCAATTATTATCAATATATATTTCATACCAGCAATCGAAGTCGGTAATGGCCCATAAAAATCTATTGAGAGTAAATCACCTGGTCTTTCTGAAACGATTGTTTGCATTGGAGCTGCTGATGGTCTTGTTGATACTTTATTTTTCTGACACAAATCGCAAGTTGATACTAAACCTGAAATTTTGTGTCGATAGTTTTTTATATAAAAGTCTTCTTCCATCATTTTTTGTAATTTTCTTACTCCTATGTAACCATAAATTTCATGCAATTCTATTATCAGTCGAGTTGTAATCCTTCCAGGTAACACCAGCAGAAAATAATTTAAATAATTCCTTCTATATAATAAATTATCTTCAATGTAAAATTTTAATTCATCCTTTTTTATCTCCTTCATAATTTCCAATTCATTTGTTCATTGTTTTTTCAAAAATTTGACATATATTTTCATCTTCTTTTTGAAGTACTTTTATATTTCTTAACATTTCTCCCCCTTCTCTACTTTCTAGGATCTGAATAAGACAAAATAATATTCTTTATAAATAAACGTTTAACTTTGTCAAATGTTTTTTGATCTTTGTCTCCCGACTCCTATTTTACATCACTCTTTACCAGTCTCGTTAGAGGCACAATCGCATCTGAAAAATTATAAAAATTGACTAAGCCTAAGAACCCTTTTAATTATCTCACGTTCTTTGGACGTGGAAAATTCTTAATCAAGTCGACTTTATTCGATTGAGGTCTTATTCCTTCAGTAGATATAATAATTTCTGTATCCTTGCAAGCTAGACAATTTAAGAACGATGTCCTCACAGAACATCTTATATCTAAATCATGATGATTTGCCAGTTTTCTTATCAATTCCTTTTCATTATATTTTCCCACGTCCTGTGCGAGGCTTAATAATTCGGCTGTGCATTCTAACCGAGTTAATTTTCCATTCGAAAAATATCTTTCTAATCAATCTTCCTCATTATTTCATTCGCGATTGTCTCGTTCCAATTTCCTCTCAAAATCTTCGAAACTAAATATTAGTGACTCCATAATTTTCCACCAAGTCCTAGAGTGAGAACTCCAACAGTGAGGACAGATTAATGTCGGGGTTAAACGAAAATGCACCGATCTTCACAGCCCCGGTATCAACCCGAGAGAATGGCGTGCTTCGGAGGACTACTGGTTTCTCGCCGGATATGAATAGATTAAGATCGACGAGGAGAGATCTCAGTAAGACGGTCGGACAATGGAATGTTAGCTTTTCCGGGGATAGGGCAGTAATATTGAGGACTTTATACAGCGAGTAGAGGATCTCCTGAATGTCATAACAGAGCTGTTAAGAGAAGGAGCTTTATTATGGTGCCGCCAGACGAGGAAGAACTGACAATGATAAAACCATTTAAACGCGATGATTGCGGGCGTAATTTTTTTAACGAAAACTGATTCTCGTATCATAAGAAACGGAGTTCTACAGCTCGAAATACACAACACTGACGAAGTAAAAAATCTGTTTGTGAAACAGTCAAAGTTCGTAAAGCTTGTTTTAAACTGTACGATTTATCAAAAAAATTTCAGGAATGCGGAATATTTTATTGTAATTAGTGTAAGTGTCATCATCCTATACATACGCTATGCATAATGTAGTCTATATATGTATAGATATAATTATACTTATGCTGACACTTTTCAACACGGAACATCACTCATGCTAACACGTACGGACTTATGCCGATGTCAACATAATGTCAAAAATTTTTCTGTAGTAAAACAGTATTTATTCGGACTCATCAGTACTTTAAGGGCACTTGTGCTGACACGGACTAAAAATATTTTTATATTTTATAATATTTATTTATTCAATAACAAAAGCGGGCGCCACAGGCGAACAACATTTGGGGTCGGAGGTTGTGGGGGTTTCATTTATTATACTATTTAACCCAATTTTCAAAAAATGTCGGCATAAGTACACATACATACAAATGTATATATACATTTTATATATTTTATGATTTTGAAACATGACAAAACACACGCCATTGTGGACATCGGAACAAGTATTTATTCATATTCGAACGTGACGATAATTGGAAAACCATTTGTTCTTTTTGTGGTCTGCTACATATTTTGAAGGGTGGAATTGTTTGAAAAATTTCGTAAATTTCTTCATACGATTTAAAAAAAAAGAATTTTTCATTATTTGTTTGTATAGCACGTAATACTAAAGCTTTAGACGGTTAATTTATTTTAATATGCATCGTCGACTACCGGAAAGATGTTATTCCCGAGGTTATATTGAACAGTAGAAATATTATAAAATTACAAGTCGGAATAACTGAATTTATAGATAGCTTCAATATTTACCCATGAAGCAATCCAGCTTAACAAAAACTTTCGGGCTTCCCGACGGGGTAAAAAAGGATATTTGCTCCATGTATTTAATACTAAAGAGAACGGAAATTATATTAATATTCAGCATGACTTTTGCGAACTACAAATATTGATTTTTTAAAAAGAAATCGCAGATAATTATGCATTTTTACCATGTTTTTATTAACTCGCTTGCTTGTCTATCCAGGTGGAATTTTGCAATCGAATTTTCATGCACTTCCGGATGAGATAGAGACATGAAAATTTGAACGTAGGTCAGAACTAGATAAGAATGTAATATATAGATATACTCTATATGCGTTATTAAGCGCAATAGTTTTAAACTAAAATTCCTATAAACATTTTATTTTATGATTTTCCTGGAATGGCGACATTTTTATTACTTTCAAGTAAAACTACAATAAAGAAATGCGTAGAACCGTTTAGTTTGTGCTCTGCAATATTTACACAAACCGCAATTTGTAATCGACCCGGGAATTCAAACCATTAGTATTGTGTTTCGGTACATAAAAGATTCGTTACCTGAACCGGCATTTAAAATATATGTTTCAAAGTAACTAAAATAAAAGCAGGTATATTGTTACATTTAATAACAAATCAGTAAAAGTTCATTTCAAACTTTAAGTAACTTTCAGTTTGTTTAAATATTTCGAAATTAATAATAAATAAACATTTTTAAGAATCTTTTGAATTTAGTTAATAGACTCTTCAAGTCGTATACAATAACCAGATGACCGCCTACGTCACCGGCAACGCTGCTTAGACGCTCGCTGCACATGTGCTACCCATAAAAAAGGGGAAGTCAGATAAACCGCTCTGCACCAAGCCTAAAAAATATACTTTTCCATCAATGGAATTTTCCACAGCTTAGCGTGGGAAATAATATTAATTTCTTTATAAATTCAATATCGCGGCAATTTGAGCAAATATTATATGTCAAATTTTTATTAAGCAAATCAAGCAATATTGCAGAGTACTATAACTGTGCCAAATTTAAATGATGAAAATCCCGTTATTTTAGCAGTAATCAATATATTAAAATAAATTATGCCATATCAAGAAATGCTGTGTAAGGTATAATTTTACATATTTACATTTTATTTTTATTTAGCGCATGTTTATTTTTAAGAGACTTTTAAGTTTTAAACAACGTATGTGTTGTTTACAGCCTAATTTTCACTAATTTTCATTTACTTAAATATTTAGTTTACAATAAAAAAAATATTTAGGTTAAAATAAAAAAAATAATTGTTTTGAGCAATGAGCGCAATATAAACATTTAATTGCGTATATTACTGCGAACTTGTTTATTGACGATATTTAGAAATATGTACCTAATTTGAAGTAAGGAGTATAATATTAATCAATGTTTAAATTTTAACTTTTCAGTTATTAACATTGTTAAAATCTAATTATAAACTATAATCTAAGTTAATCAACTTTTTAGTGCAAATTTATATATTTCTTGTTTTATAACAAAAACGAGCAATTGAAGTATTATATTTTCTATACTTTTGTTTTGGGCTAATTATAATTATTTAAGCTGTAAATTTGCATATAAGAAAACTACATGGAAAATGTATGAGAGCGAGAGAGAGGGGACAGGTGCGCTCTCTCTCACACCTCACGCATTTGCCCTGTGCGGTGGACTTGTCTACGACCCGACTTTGGTGTCAGACGTGTATTCCACACTCATTTTCAAAAAAGAATAAACTTTGTCATTACTAAAAATATGTTTACTGCAAATTTTTATACAAACCTAAACTTTTCAAAAACGTAAAAGAAATACAATTTACATTCCAATTTACATTCAAAATATTTACAACTAATTTCATTATATTTCTCAAACAAACAATAAAAAGTAACAGAAAAAAAAATATACATATACCATTTTAAATAGAAAAAAAAGTAAGAATAAATTTTTGAACTCTCGCTCTTGAACTGCATCACAGAAATATTAAATAAATATTTCTGTAATGCATGAAAACTTTATAGTTAAAAAATTTGATAAAAGCACTTCTAGGTCATCTGAGAAGATAGGCGAGAAGCAGTTATAGCTTAGTTATACGCATTCTGGACCATCTAGGCCGATAGGCGATAAGTTGCTATATCTTAGCAAGTAATCCTGGACCATCCGCAAGGATAGTCGAGGATCTACTGCAAATTATCTACCTTTAAATAAATCTGAATCGTTTAGGTTTGGGTTTTATTATTGTTAAACTAATGGTCAGAACTTATATTAAATATAAACGGGCCACACCTGAAAGTTAGCGCTTCAGCCGAAACCTGAGATAGGGAAACAAATAGGGATGTTTTATATTTGCATTTTAATAAGAAAACGAAAAAAATAAAAAATTAAAGATATATAAAACCATTTAGCAGAAATTTTTAAGGGGAATTTGAAACTCGGAAGTTTAATATATTAAGATGATATATTAAAAGGGAATAAATAAAAATAAATCTTTTAAGAAATAATTTTACGGCATTAAATAAAAAAACAAGTAATACCAAATTTCGATTCAGTTAAGATTTTACTCGATTTTAAGATACCAAAGCTCCATCCCGAGTAAAACTCTTTAAATACACTGGCTCAAAAAGGAACAGCGTACACGCATTTCTCAGCGCAAAGTGTGTACGCGAAATAATAAATACAGAATTGATATCTGTTGTTCTCGGACGTCACACTCACGTACACTTTAAAAAATGAAATAGTATTGCTTGACAGTTTTATTTAGTGTATTGATAATTTTGTAAGTTTACGTTTATGTCATTTGTAACAAAAAGGGAAATTTTCTATCCCAACATTTTACGTTTAAAGAGGTTTTATTTTAAGATAGATATTATTTTAACTTCCTTACTGACACCTACACATGCTTTTTTGCACTTTTGGAAATTCGGGGTTAAAATTTCTACTTCTAGAAAGTAGAATATTTTATAACTCTTTTAAAAAGAGTAAATTGACATTTTACTTTTTTGAAAATGATAAATCAATAAATATCAACTTTTTTATGCACACTCTTACTCTTTGGGGATTAGACTGTAGAACTAATTGAATTGAGCTGAAAACTTAAGATTTAGATTCTTATGGTAAAATATTAATATGTAAAAATGTTATTATTTAAATTTACAGTAATCAGTTAAAATAAATTCAATTGTGTAGGGGAAGAATAAGTGAAATCCAAAGAAAGTTATTTCGAAATACTTCCACAAATTCAAGCAAAGAAAAAGCCACGACCGAATTATACACTTAGACACGAAAAACTACGGACCGATCAACCTAGACGTCATTATTCGTGGCCCTATACACCTAAATATTGAGTACTACTGAATCCTACACCTCGACACAAAAAGCTACGGAACGGACTACCTGGACCCCACCTTCGGCGCCACTATGCACCTAGAATCCGAGTACGACCAAATCCCACACCTGGACATAATAAGCTACGGAGCGGATTACTTAGGCTTCGTCATTGGCGACCCTATACACCCAGACATCGAGTACTACCGAATTCCGCACCTAGACACAAAAAGCTACGGAGGGCACTACTTAGACATCATCATCGGCGATCCTATACACCTAGACATAGAGTACGACCGAATTCCTCACCTAGACACAAAAAGCTACAGATCCGACTACCTATACCCCATTTTCGGCGACACTATACACCTAAAGTCCAAGTATAACCAAATTCCACACCTGGACATAAAAAGCTACCGAGCATACTATCTTGACATCATTATTTCATCATTTGTGTGTATCTCAAATTGGGTTGGAGTTCCTCACAAATTACAATTTTGGATTTACACAACCTCGTGTTTTGGGGAATGTCGAATGCATAAATCCTTGTTCGTATTAGTTAAAATTAATATCTACTAATATGTGTAGCGTCAGCAAGAAGAAGAAAAAAGTCAGCAAAATTTCAATTAAACTAAACTAGTTAATGAATCCATCTTTTTAAGCGAAACTTTTTCTAAAAACTGGAAAAACTGATACTTTTAATTTGAGTACCAATAGCTTTTATGACAACAAGTATTTTATTAATAAAATGAAAAAAATTTTTAGGTAAAAATGTATCATTTCAAAGTATAAGAGGGTCGCGGTCCGCTGCCTTAGGCTTCGTCTACAGGACTCATCCTTGCCAGTGGCACGCTACCGCGCGCCTTGATTACAAGTAACTGCATGGATGACAGTGCTCCTCCTTTCCAGAGTGGTCGAATGATTTATAATAAACCAAAAGTTGTTCCTCCATTTATTAAGTATATATCGAACAGGATTAATATTATTCTGCAAAGGAGTGGCTGCATTAACTTAAATAGATTAATTACCTTTGCTAATACTTTTATAAAATTAGGCAAAGACCCCATTGATAAATTGGAAATCCCACATATTGTTTACAAAATAGATTGTTATGATTGTAAGCCTGCATACATTGGCACAAGTAAAAGGAAATTGCGTGTACGTGTCAAAGAGCATAAAAAATATGTTTAAAATTTGAATGATAGGTCGGCATTGGCTATGCATGTGTATAAGACTGTATACTTAATCAATTTTGATAAGGTTCGTACATTAGATAGATCAAAACGGTGGAAAAAGGCGTACTTTCCAAAATGTTAAATATACGAGGGGTGTTCAAAAAGCAAGGTGACTTTTTAAATTTCGCGGACTACGTACATCCGAATTTCATTTTTTTTTTTATATTGGTACACTCGTCACGATCATATATTCACAGTTTCAAGTATATACAATTTCTTATTTATTTTTGAGAGGCATAAGAGGTTAGAAGTGTTTGTTGTGCTCTGCGATTTTCTGCTATCGAAAAAATGGAGTAAAGAATTTGCATTAAATTTTGTGTAAAAAATGGAATCAAGTGCTCTAAAACTCTTGAAATGTTGACAGTGGCATACGGAGAGTCTACTATGAGTAAAAAAAATGTGTATAAGTGGTACAAGCTGTTTCAAGAAGGCCGAGAAGATGTCAATGACGAACCTCGCCCTGGACGCCCCAGCA
>UELV01094809.1:0-74242 GCA_900490015.1 Megastigmus stigmatizans | reverse complement strand
GGGTAGTTTTTTATTTCATACGTTTACCCTCTAAAAACGTTCTTAGTGGGGTGTCGCCCATTTGAATGAGGTTATTAATGATCCTTTAAAAACTAATCTTTAATTTTCCCCCTCATAGATCATTTAAATATTGTGCTAAGAGTTGAATTTTCGAATATTCCATATTAAACCGATCATAAGGATAAGAAAACTTTACCGTTAAATATCTACAGTTCCCTTGGGGTTAGGGGGCTGAATTTTTTCTTAAAATTCGTGTTTTTTTATTCTTCAAAAGATGATATAAGTTTCATAGGTTCCCTATAGGGGGCCGATTTCCTTATGCCATGGGCATCGTTCTTTAATTTAATACATGCGTTCGAAAATAGAATATTTTGCATCCTATAATATAACGATCATATGCAAAAGCTTTTACAAAACAGCAGTTCTTTATTTTAACTCGTTTCTTAATGCTAAACGACGCTTCCGAGCTACACGTTTAACGAAAAAAAAATAAACAGTTAAAATAACATAAGACTAGTTCTTCTAACTGATCCACACAGACAAACCTGAAACAAGTTAATTCTCGCTCTTACCGATTCAACGCCCTCGTCTCCTCTTCCGAACATCGATCGCGGATAAACGCTGACGTATAGAATATCGACTAGCCAATGCTCTTAACTCTTACCCCACGCTCGTATCGCCGATAATTCTCTCAGGATATTCTCATTTCATTCGCATCGAGTACACAGAAACGAAAAATCGAAAATCAAGTTTTATACAAAGTATTGACTTTTCATTAATTTAGACACTATCGCGATGAAAACTATATATGATGCATGCCGAGTAATTCAAGTGAAATGATAATACGCGAAATAATGTATTTCAAGTGATAAATATTCGAGCGGGAAACTTAGTTTAAACATTTTTTTTTAAATTAATCGGAAAATTCCGTTAATGGATTACTTTCTAAAAGCGAGAGAAATATTTATCATTGTTTGATAACGTGCATAATTAGTCTATGAAAGTTTTAATTGCATGTCTAAGTAGCCGAATGCACTAGATATGCAACGGAACAATTTATTTAGGATAAATGAAGAGGGAGTAGATTGGAGGATATTCGTTGCGCCTTTGCAACGTGCGTATTATATGCGCAAGAAGAGTTAAGTTTCCAAACCAAGTAAAACATATATGCTTATTCCTTGACTACAAAGTAAGGATAAATCTTTTGTTTTGTCTAATATCTTTTCTCTCTCTAGCTTGACAAAAGAATCGTTTAGTGTTTTTATATATAAATCCCATTTAAAGTATCTTTTGTAATAAAAACAGGTCGAATTTAAAATCTAGTGCCTTTTAGCCATAGGAAATAATCCCGACAATAAATACGAACTGGACAAATAATTTTGATTACTTATCTAAAGGGAAAGCTATATTCAAGTAACGGTAAAACTTTTTTTAAACGGCTGTTTACAATAAAGTACGTATAGAAAAATATGAGATCTACTGTCTTCAGTAGTAACAGACAGAGTTGCAACATCGTCCGAAACTACGTCAGTCCGATAACTTTCCCCTCTATAAAATCCAAATTAATTGTAAAATTTATATTTACTCTCAAGTCAAAGCTAAAGCCGCGAAAAGGTCCGCAAAAAAAAGTCGAGCATTTTCGATTTTGCAGAGCATTACACGGTTGTATCAAATCCAACGCGGAATAAAAACCCCTTCTCCCGCGCGATTCTCTCTCCTCGCGGCCCATTTCAGCGAGCTATAATGTAACGGCTCGCTAGCTCAGCCGCGAGAGCGAACCTCTCTATATACATGTATATACACCCAGACACACGAGTCGAGCTATCGGCGTCGATGAGCGCAGACACGCGGAAGAGAGTCGAGCGCGCAAATCTGCGCAGGAGTATATAAGAGAGACTCACGAGCCGAGAGCCTCCTCTCTCTCTCTCTCCCGTCCGTATCATCGTTTTCGCGAGAGAGCCGCGCGCTTTCGAGGAAACTATTAGGCTCTCCTTTTTATGCGAGGCCGTAATTAATGCCGTGCGTTTGAAAATATTCCGCGGCGCGGTGCATTAGTTATTTTAATGGGGTTTAGAGTCACGTGTAATTAGAAACTCGTACGGACGCTTTTTATAGGGTTGCCGTGTGCAATGCGTCTCTCTCTCTCTCTCTCTCTCTCTGTGCGTGCAACGTGCGTCTGTGTGGAGTATTATACGAAGGGGAAGGAGAGGAAAAAGACGATTTGTGCGAACTGCAGTTGGCTTTTGGTTGATTTTGCCTGTCGGACTGATAACGCTTGCGGATTTTGTATTTGAATTTATTATGTGGCGCGCATACTTAGATCCGCGCTTGCAATTAACTTATTCTGCTGGATCATTTATAATGTAGAGAGAAGTCTAATGATTGTCTGTTTTATCTTATATATCATTTGCTGCTTAAAGAGGTTAGGTCTTTAATCTCCGAAAATTCACATGATCATTATCAATAAGTAAAACTGCTTACTTTATAAGCTTAATAGATGACTTTGTTCTAATAAATGTTAACTTTAACTTAATTATGAAATAGTAAATGTTAACTTTGTTCTATTATAGATTTTTAAATAATGCCGGAAGAGTTTCATGACAAGTGTATTTCTAATTTTTCAACATTACGAAATAGACTATGATATTCTCTAATTTAAAAAAAAAAAATTTAATTCATTTTAATAATTACAGGAATAGAATTTACTTAAATGGAAATCCTGAATATTTGAAGATTCGAAATTAATTAAAAAAATATGTAATTCAAACATCCCGAACAAATGATTATTTTTTAACCAGTATTGCATAATAGAAATAAATAGAAAACTAAAAGTATATAATTAGGTTTTGAGGAAATGAAAGTGCAAGATAATCGTGATTGAATATTTTTTTACCGTTACTGAAAAAAAAAATAAAGTTTCATTAAGTTTGTATAATAAACATAAATAACGTGAACCAGCTGAGAGAAAACTGAATTACAACTTTGCAATATTACGTATTATTCGTGCTTATATTGACTAACTCTTTCACAAAAGAATTTTATTTGAAAGAATCAAATCAAACAAAACGCAAGTGTATAGAAAATTTATTATACAAGTTCAGATAGGTGCTAACATGCTCTATTGTTTCTAAGTGTTACAGCGTTTGAACGGTCTATTATGACGCAGAACTAAAGAGTCGATCACCGTCTGAAACGATTGCTCTATATACTCTCGAATATATATCGACAATTCATTCTCGAAAATAAGCTAGGAAAAATACTTTCCAACTCTTCCAATTAAATAAAACTAGGTTTATTGAAAAATTGTTGTTATAAATTCAATTTATGCATAATGAGGCATGACTTTCTTTTTATGTAAATTTCACATTGTATAAAACGTTAGATTTATCTAATTTTATATCGGTTACTACAATTAACGTTTGATGTGAATGTCAAGCCTATTTAAAAACCCATAACAATAAAGTATTTTGTACAGAAGATATTTCGTTTATGCGCACGTAAAAAGGATTTGATTGTCTATCGCTATAGTCTTTAAAATAATCATGAATCATCGCTTAAAAAAATCATGTTTGTGACTCAACCGATTTTGTAAATTCTTTATTTTTAGAAAAACGAACGCTGAATGAAACATAATGAAACGGGTAATATTTTAGGTCAAGCAATATACATAATAAGCATCGATGATTCACGATCAAGTAAAGTATCATTTATTTTTGTTTTAATATTTTTTCGTAGACTATACCTTGGAATATCTAATTTAACAAAAAAGATTTATACTTTGAAAATCAGGATAATTAAAAAACTTAATGAATTAGCTTAACCAAATGAAGGAACAAAGAGATGTTCATTGTAAGGCCAACTATAAAAATCATTAGCAAAACTGTTTAACGGTTACGGTCACCACTTAACCATTTTGACTCTTACATCTCTATACAAACTCTCCTGCGAACCGCATTTCCAACCAGGTACATTTTCACCTCAAACCATCATGCACAGACTTCAATTTCGTCGAGTGCACCGGTATTCCCAGAAACCTATATAAATCCCAGTCGCAAAACAAAAAAAAAACACTCTTACAGCTTGTATAACTACTGCAGAAAACTCCCGAGACAAACGAATCTCGCGCGATAGTCTGTATATACTTAATTCTCTCTCACACACACACTCTCTCTCTCTCGGAAATTTCGCCAGTCTCCACGAACTGCAGAGATCGGTTTTGCGCGATCGGTTTCGCGCGGATGGCATATAGGAAGTTGCGCTCGCGCGTTCAACTCCCCATATCGCCTATTCTCACTTGTCGCTTATATTATATACGGAGAGAGGAAAAAAAGTGCGCGAAACCGGCCGCTGGTGGTTTCGAAACGCGTCGTTGTCGTCGTTCCGCGCTCACGGAGTTCTCGCTTTTTGCTCGTGTACTCCGCCACGTATTCTCTTACGATTGCGGCGCAGGTACATTTCATATATATATATACACAGTCGTGTGTGTGAGTATACAGTTTACTTTTCGGTGAACCGCCGACTGTGGTTTACGAGGCGACGTTTCGAGTGTTGTTCGCGCTGAATTTTTTCTTTTTTGCCTTCGTTGCATACGTAGTCGAGAGTTGACCTTTATGAGTTGAGCATCGCATATGTAGGCAAGCTTGAAAAGTAGATTCTACGGATTGACGCGATTAGCGTATCGAGTTACTACTATGCGCTAGATGTATCATGGTGGGATTTTTTTTCTTCTCACTCGATCTGATCGCTCTTCAATCCCGCACTCTTACTTAATCTGAGTCAATGAGAGTCATTACAAAACAATGACAAACAATTTAAAAATGACGTAGTGCCAAATATACTACAGACGTTATCACTGCCCTAAATGCATCAGTGTCCCTGCTAATTAGTGAATACTCTCAGATTCTTAATGACTTTAACTGATTCAAATTTAGAGAAAAAAAACCATATACATTGCCGTTATATTTACAATATAATAACAACTATCATTAAATTTTAATAATATGGAAAATATTCATGTAAGAATTTTATTCAAGGTTGGAAACGATCTTTCTGAACAAGTACAATACACTGTTAACTAAGTGCATTTCACGTGTCCAAAAAGATCGATTCCAACCTTGAATATTATTAACTTTTATACTTCTAAAATCGTAAGCTTCCACTTTATTGATCAAATACCGGTACAGTAGCAGTAATAATGTAAATCACGACATACATCAAGTATTTCTGCATAAAAAGAATTGATTTTTTCCGGGTGTACATGTGTTAAGCTATTCTTTTTAAACAAAAAAGTATAACCGACTGTCAGTAATGCATATTAAATTTTTGTATTTTGTCGTTCTTTTCAAATAAAATTTTATAATAATTAAATCACGCAGGTATGTATGGCAAAAAGAAAAAAATGCCATGTAAAGTAAATCAATAAACCTTTATTTAAGAAGCTATTTCTTAATTGCCTACGTACATAACTACAAATCTTGTTTAATTAAATTGAATTTTATTAGATTTAAGAAACTCTATTACAAAACAACACATTGAAATTATATAGCCAGTTGTTAGTAATAAAATTAAGATTAATGCACGATTATTGCTCAGATTTTTATTGTTTTCAGAAGTAGGTGCCTGCACAGTTTGGTATCTTTGTTGATTTACTGTCGCGAAGTAAAGGCGAGACTCATGAATTATTTGAAGAGTATCTTGAAATGCATCTGCATATGGTGAATTTCTTGCAAAGTAATATGATCGATAAAAGCAATCGAATTCTGGTTTGGCTATTTTCAAAGCTGGTGATCCATCCGCATTCACGTATAATTTTGTGTAAAATTCTGCGTTATACATTGCTGACAAACATATGCAATTTTTATACTGCATTGAAACTCCTAAATAACCTGCAACATTAACTGTGCGAATTGTATTTAAACGTAAAAGCTGTGCTCTTCGGTCATCATTCCTAGCAATTCTAATGAAATCAGTATTGTCAAAAATTAATGGAATTTGCGCCTCTTCCATTGCTTCGATACTGTCTAACAATAGTTCATCCTGAAATAAATTTATATCTAAAAGTTGCGAATAAAAATTCATGGAATATTTCAAGGACACAAGAATTATGGAAGAAAGTACCATTCTATCAGATAATTTCTGCGGATGTTTAGGCCTAGGTATTGCACAGAGGATTAAGAGAACATTAAAAAATGTAAAGCGCTTTGTTACAATCTTCAAAAGGTGCATTATATAAACTAAAACTGCAACACCTACCGGAATGAAAATTATGTCGTCGAATAATGCGTAAGGTATTTTTAAATTTTCTGAATGCAGAGATGGAACTATTGCCACAAGTTTATCGCAAGGACGTCCTGTATCTAATTCCAGTGTACCATCAGCTAGTGGCATTACTTGTTTCGGCATTGCTACCAAAAGCACGTCTCCATCCTGCTGTTGAAATGCTTCATGAAATTTAACTAAAGTGTCATAATATGTACTATGTTCGACTATTATAAAATTAAGAGAGAAATGCAGTTCATTTATTGCAATCAAAATATCTGGAAGGTAAAGGCGAATGTCAGTTTTATTTCCTGATTTTGATAGGGTAGCATAAGGTGGACTATGGCTGATTATTGAGTTCAAAGGATAACCATTAGCATTTCTAAGCTTACGTGGAAAAATATATTTGCTTTCGTTAAGTAGTTTCTTCTCGAAGACGTCAAAAAATGGGTTGTAATAGTAAACGTAGGGTATCGTTTTTGCTAGATCGTTCGTATCTACTTCTACTATAGAGATATCTAAAACATTTTGTTTCCAGCTATACACAAGAATATTTTTAAAAAATAGATCAAGCAAAAGTTTATGTTTATTTAGAAAAATAATTAAGTAACTCGGTTGCGGTGAATTAGAAGACAGTTTGAAAACTTGTTCCAATCGATGCACATGCGGACCATTTACGTAAAAATGATTACTGTGATGAAAAATAATGTAAATTGCTTTATTCCGAGGATGCTGAAAAATAGGCATGTCCAAGGTACGATTATCACCAGCAGACTCCATTATTGCCAAATCTAATATTACAGTTGGAATTGTTTGTACGATCCTTTGATAAATAGAATTTTGTTCTGGTATATTACAGATTTCTGAACTGTTAGAGAACAGTGTGACTTGATAGGATCTTAAATTTTGCGTGATTTTCGGCATTAGAGAATCTAGCCATAACTGGTTAGTTGCAACTATTGAGTATTCATTCAATTTGTGAAAAACAATAACCCAAAACACAAAAAACATTTTCTAATTATGACTGTTCTTTATATTTAATTAGTACATAAAGTTATAACAGTTCACTCTTATATGGCCGAAGATTCAGACGAATTTAAGATCATTCTTTACACTCGCATGGGTTATTGGGACATCGAACATAGTACTAATATGCACGATAATCTTCTTTCAAGCTACCACCGCAAGTAAAAATAATAATACAGAATGACTAGAACTTGTGGAACTCGTCGCCCGTGTAAAAATGCGACGAAAATATTATATTCATTTGCCAATATTATCTTATTCAATGATCTTACAAATGTAACTTCGTTTAAAGTATTTAGAAAAATACTACTTTATATATTATTTTATCGTTGTTTTATTTTTTTTTCGTGAATAACACGCCATATTTTTTTGCAGGAGTATTTTAACAAAAAATCGATATCACCATTCGAAAGAACAGCTCAAAATACGTCGGATATGATCTTTTTCAAATTTTTTCAAACCTTTTTTTTAGTTGAAAAAAGCATTGAAAAAGTTGTTGAAAATTGTGAACAGTGTGACTTGATAGGGTCTTAAATTTTTACCCATAGCTGGTTCGTTGCAATTATTGAGTACTCATTCAATTTGTGAAAAACAATAATCCGAAAGACAAAAAACATTTTCTAATTATTATTCTTTAAATTTATGTAGTGCTTATAATATATAAAGTTCATTGTTATAGGATCGAAGATACAGACGAATTTAAGATCACTCATTACACTCATATGCATTTACAGGACATCGAACATAGTAATAATAGACATAAAAAGCTTCTCTTAAGAACACAGGTACCACCGCAAATGAAAACAATAATACATAACGACTATAACTTGTGAAACTCGCCGCGTGTATGAAAATGCAAAAAAAATATTGTATTGTATTGTATTGTTTGTCAGTTTTATCTTATTTAAAGATCTTACAAATGTATAAACTTGGTTTAAAGTATAATTTAGAAAAATAATGCTTGTTTATATTATTTTGTCGTTCTTTTATTTTGTATTTTTGGATTAACGAGGTTGATAATAAATTTGCAATATATTTAGTCTCCTCAGTCTCCTTCAGTCTCCATCAGAATAAAATTCCCACTGTTTTCCCGCTTTTCCTGACTAAATTCTGAATTTTCCAGATGTAAAAATTATAACTTTGGACATAACATAATCATTGAAAAAAATTTCTTAAATAAGAAGAAATTGCCATTTTAAAATAAAGTAACATTGAAGTAAAAACTTTTCAAGTAAAATTTATCGATCACTATATAAAATAATAATACACGACCTTAGGTCGTATTTGTGGATTTATAATTCTTTACTTTTTTGTAATTATTCAGTATTTATTCAAGAATAAATCAACTCTATAAGTAATTTCTCGCAGTAGCGGCAAGTACTTTATTTACGAATCTATGCATCTCTGAACTTACTGAGTTAGAATACATTTTTCGAAATAAAAAATACAATTTAATAAATTATCTTTTAATTATTAGTGACTCTTAGTGAGTTCTTAAGCGTTTGAGAATGAAGTTTTTTTTTTAATATTTCAAATTCTATTTTTTATTTTTGGATTAACGAGATTTATAATAATTTCCAATAGACTAACTTTAGTCTCATAAATTTTAAGAAGAGCAAAAAGGTTTCCTCAACTAACTTGCAGTTTCTAATAATGAAAAGTCGAATAAAAGCACACAGGAAAGACAGATACAAATTCATCGTTGAAATGAGTAACTTAGCGATTTCAATGGGCCTACGATTCAAGTCTATAACCTTCACCTATACACCATTATATCCTCTCTACACATAGACATGCATAGAAACGTATTTCATCGATAATTGTTGAACTTTGCCGAAATACAGCATCTTCGATCTATAGTTATGCTGTTAGCACTTGACTGGCCATTCGATGCATTCCGTCGATATACTTGTGCGCGTGTAACTGCAGTGTGTATGTGAGCAAGTGGCATAACCGGTGGACGATCGAGGTTGCATCGCTGTTGTTGTTTATTGACTAGATTGGATTCTTGCGCAGTTCGCGTGGACAAAGGTCAGAGACTAAAGTAGTATTCAAATGTATTGAAATGCTTCTTTTATAGTTTTACGCATTTGCTACGCAATAAAGTTTTAAGCAGGGATAATTAATTATTCTGTTAATTATCCTATTTTTCAAAAATTAAATTTTACCTCATAAATTTTATATGGCGAAGTCGTGTGTATTAAATTATTATAAAAATATTATTTTTTATTTGTTGCAGGTGACTTCATACATAAGATTGTACCATAAGGCAAGTAATCTTATAAAAAGAATTTTAACTTAACGTAAAAGTGTACTGTCCATTCAAACAGCAAAGGTATTCGATATTTCGCGGTGTTATACACTCTCGATCTGTGAAGAGGCACTTTCACATTCACCTAATGCAAATTCGACGACTATAATCAGCAACATTTGAAAGTATAACAATTTTATGCATTTTAAATGCTCCTTCGGTACCTTATATAAACCCAATCAATCCACGATTCATTCATTCATCCATTCATTTATGCTGCCTAGAAAGAAAAGCCGATTCGGAAATTACCTAGCCCTCACTTTTTTTTTTGCTCTGAATATTTACGATTCCATCGCTCACATATACGTGCACGAGCAATAAAAGCACGGTGCATGTGCTAACGCGTAAAAGAGCTTTCGCGAATGTAAGGATATGTAGTGAGACAAAAAAGGGGCTATATATAGGCACACTTTTTTTAGAATCCACCTTGCCGGTATCACATTTTTGCTTTTCTTCAAAAATGCTTTTTTATAGATGTATCTTATTTTCTTACATGGTAGACAGATTTATTTTTGGAGTTGGTGAGAAAATAGGACGAATGGTCAAGCTCAGCTTTTTATCCTATATCATTAAATATTTAGTACAGTTTTAACTCTCACTTAGTAAAAGATTTATTAATTTAGTATTTAATATTTTGTAGGGGAAAGCATTTTTGTCTGGATTCGAAAGTAGTATAATGATTGAATTTTAGTCGGTTATACATTTGCGAGTGGACGACGTTTTGTTGCTTTGAATATTTGAAACGCGGAAAGTGAAGTTCGTAGCCGATGTGTTTGCTGCGATTGTGAACTCAACAATTACAATTTTAAATTGAGATTTGTGTGCGTTGCTGCGCCGCGACATTTACAATTGAAAATATCGTAGTTTTAAATAATCATTTTATCAAATTGAAATACGAAATAAACAGTCTTATGTAGTTACACGTGGAGTTGAAATTTCTTTTTTCTATGAACCAGGAAAACATTTGCAAATTATTGATATTCAGCATTTAGAAAATATGGAAATCTTGTTGGCTTGCAAAATAGAAAACATTCTTAAATTCTTCTTTGTAGTATGAAATAGTAAATTAATGAACAGTTTTCATCTGATTTAATTATACAAGACATTCTGTTTTTATAATTCGATTGAAGAATGGTATCAATAAAATTTCTAAAAAGAAAGATAATTAGATGGGTTATAATAAAACAAATGAAATAAAAGCTCATATAATTATATTTATAGTAGCTTACGTATTTATCTTTATGCTCTTCTGGCATTAGTAATCATTTAAAGATTTAAAAGTGCATTTTATAGAAAAGCAACTTTTACGATTCTTGGAATGAAGAATAGGATGATGAGTTGATTAAATACTTCAATAAAGTGAGAAATTGTAGGCAATCAACAAGAAAACTTAAACTAATCCCTATTGTCTTACTCATGCTCAGTGACACACTCCTAAGTAAATGAAACGGCAAAATTCATGTAAAATACATTTTGGAAGAATTAAGGAACAAGAGAAAGAATAGCGGCCCAAAGAAATTTCCTAATAATTTATCTCCAATAAAGAACGGAAACTTTCACCTTTGTATAGAGAAAGTGATAGCAATGTTAAATTATTCCCTAGCATGTAGACTTTAGTGCGAAAATAAAAGTAAACGCCACGATATTTTCATAGCTCGGTGATATTACCGACTTCTTTCAATACGAAAAGAATAAATCGTATAGCTTTTTCCGATTTCCTTCGAGTTACCCGAATGAGTTATGTAATATTTATGTTCGTTCGACATCTGCAGTAAATCAATTTTAATTTTTCTTTAAAATAATAATGTATATATACATATATACACTTGTCAATCAGCAAATTAGCATTTAACTCGAAATTTCTAGTTTGTAAATTGTTCGTTTTGAAAAACTATGAACAATAAGTCTACAATTATTAAAAGTAAAATTTAACTTCTCTTCAAAATTGAAAATTAAAATCAAATACACCTTCTTCAAAATTTTACTCCTTAAAACTCGTTTTTCTAACAGACTTGAGTAAAATGTAAAAAAAAAACCCCAAAAAATAATTTTAAAATGTTCAGCTATCCCTCAATTTGTAAAATTAACCTTCGCCAAATGGACTTGTTCCATAAACGTGGTACGAAAAATTTCGATAATTCCTTTCCACTCCATTGAACTATCGACACATTCAAGCGAACAAAACGAGACCAGCTTATAAACTTTCCATGTGTTCACAGACAAGTGCGCAAGACTCGAGCCATAGAACTCAACTCAAGCAAGGACTCGCATCGACCGGCAAAACATAAATTTTCTTGCTACCTGCACAATTTAGACTGTGCAGCTATAAGCGAAGTGAAATTCGCTCAGTAAATGTTGCTATATCACTTACATTTTATACTACTAAGTTTCTCGCTTACAAGAAAAGAAAGAAAAAAAGTGATCATAAAATTGTCTTTACCATTTCTCGCCTGAGTATCGCCAGCTGAGTATCGAGTGTGGTGAGCTGTCGGCCTTGGGGCGAGGGCCTCGAGCCCTGGCTGGATAAGGAGGTGGTTGAGGTCGGCGTCTTAGGCGCTCGCTGGGATTTGCTCGAAGATCTGGCGGGTGGCGGTGGCGGAGGCTCCACGACCAAACCCGCGCCGTTCAGGTTGAAGCCGCTCAGACTGCGCGGCAGAGGCGGTAAGCCCTGTAACGACGACATCGCTATCCTCTCGATGATACTGAAGACAAAGAAAGAAGGGAAAAGTGTTAGTTCGTTGGAAGTGTACGGAAGGTAGATCGTAGTAATTATTCGGGGAACAATGAACTTGTATGTGAGGTTTATGAAATATTTTATTTGCTTATGGAGATATGTTAGTTTGGAAAGAAATAGCTTATGCTTGTTAAAGTTTAATTCTTAACGACTTAATTTGTTTACAAATTACGATATTCATTATAAAGTGAATTTATAGGTAGTTATTTTCAGTTCAATTAAACTCACAAACTTTTATATAATTACTTATATATATTAACCTAAGTTCCAAAACATAAAATGAAACGTAGCTATTAAAACGCATTCTTTAATAAAGTACTTTAAATAGTCATTGAATTTTCTATCGATTCTGAAATCATCCGATTAAAATTGACTACTTACGCAATTTTGAGTCCTAAGAAAACAATATGTCAATAATACTTTTCTGTCTCTTGTATTTCAAAATATAAATACATTTCATTTTTTTAAATGGACGACATAAAAAAGTCATCTATCATTCAAATAAAAATAAAAGTTTAAGTATCGTAGTTTAACAGGTCATATTGCTTCGTTATCATAACGACTTAATGATTTATTTTTCAAACAATGAAGTAGCAAAACAAGCTTGAAAAAAATCTATCAACGTCAAAAATTCAGGTGACTATTCCACATTGTCGATTGCGTCAGTCAAGATCTCAGCACTCGACAAACACTGGTTCAAAAATCAATCTACGACTGCTATGTACGTGTTTTTTTTAAAACATTAAACATTGGAATTTTCACACGCAACAAACTCAACGATCAACGATAAGAATGTACTAAAAGCAGCGACTTTTATTTTTACATGTAAACAGTGAGAAGTTGTTGCAATGTAAATTTCTCACTTTCGATCTAACAAAGCAACAAAGAAACATAAATTATATAATTAGAATTATTTTAAGTCAATCTCTTTGTTTTATAAGTCTCTTGGATTATAACAACTAATAAAAGACAAGTAAATCTTTTTGCCGGACCAATCGTTACTTCCGCGAAAACCACAAAAAAAAAACCTCCTCGGCTACATTCACCTCCAAAATTGTACAAAGGCCAACCACACAACTGTAATTTCCCCATACGCGTGCGCACGTCTCATTCATAATAGCGTCAAGCGGTCGAAACACGACAATTCGTGACAAAAAATAATGACTAAAATCACTTCCTGATATATCTTAACCTCGTACAATAATTGAATTTTGCTTCCTTTATTTTATAGGCGTATTTCCTTTTAATTATAATGTGAATGCTCGTAAAAATGTAGTCGTTAAACGATCATTTATAACATTTCGAGTGATACGTTGTTTTATTAGATTCGCTTTTATTGCGCTAAGCTCAGTTAAGCGTCCAAGATTACCTAAGCGATATAAACATTAAACGGAATATTTTTAGAAATAAAAAAAAGCATGCAACGCGCAGTGCAAGAACAGCTTCGCGGTATTACAACAAAAATGAACCAGCTGTCTCAAAAGTTAGAAAGCGAGATCTTTATTTTCCTATGAGCTATCAAAGATTTTACTGCACCCAAAATCCCATTAAAAGTGCTCCCCTCGTGACCGATAAGAAAAAAAAAGAAGGCGCTAAATCGAGCAAATGAACATAACACGGGCAAACCTCTAAACTCCCCTGAGATAAGCAACATCCTGAAAATGACCTCTTTAAATCAAGGAAATGCCACAGCGAGCGAGAGACCGAGATCTCCCGCGAGCCCACCGCGAACCAAGTTTTTCCCACGCAACATAAACAAAGAGACTATATCCCGGGCTCGCTGTCATTTCGCCTGAGCCCGCTGCACACGTGCTCTCACCTTCGGAGCTCGCATTTAATCGCTCGCGGGCGAAAGTCCTTCGCGACTCCGCATCAGCAACACGCTTCGAAGCCCTATAACCTGTATATATAATCCCCTCCCTCCCTCTTTCTCTCTCCCTCCCTCTCTTACTCCTTTGTACCTGGAAAAATCGAGGTCAGCGAACTCCAGCTGGTTCTCCACATCTCTCTCCTCCTCCTCCTCCTCCATCTCCTCCTCCGCTCCATCTTCTTGCTGCTGTTGCTGCTGGTCATGCTGGTCGAATCCGTTGACCACGACCACCTCCTCGGCCGGGAGCGTGATCTTGGTCGAGGAATACCTGACCCCAGCTTCCAGCCAGTCCTGTCGTTGAATGTTGTCGTGCTTCTCCTGACTGGCGATTCTCGCGCCCTCCGCTACCTCGTCTATCACCACTATCGTCGCGCAGCTCTCCAAGCTCGAGCTTTTAACCGCCGGCGCTCCTGGCACTGGCGGTGGACTCCTGTTGTTGTGCTCGATCACCGCCTCGACGACTTGCTGATCCTCCCTGAAGGACACATTGAGAGCCTTCTTCTTCTTGCGCTCGGCGCTATTGCCCTCCGACTTGATCTCCTTGGCCGACAGCAGCTCTGGACCATCGTACTGGTCTTTGCCGTCACTGTTATTATTGTTATTGTTGTTGTTGCTGCTGTTGTTATTGTTGTTGTTGTTGCGCAAGGTATTCTCCACCTCGTCCTGCTTCCTGCAGCTGTCGTCGTCGATCTTGATCCGAGCCTCCGAATCCTTGTGATCCTTTCCATTGACGGGTTTGCCGATCAGCAGTTGCTCCTTGCTGAAATCCCTCGACACGGGCCTCTTCTGCTTATCTTCCTTGTCGATGGAAAATCTTCTCCTAGCTTCGGGTGACCTCTTGTTGTTGCTTTCAACCAGGAGCAGCGGTACAGCCTTGTTGGACAGATGAGCCGAGTCGTAGACAATCGTTCTCCCGCTGCTGGCATTGTTCTCCTGGTGCTTCGCCTGGGGAGGCGGGGCTGGTGGAGACTGTGGTTCCTCCGATCGCCAAGGGCGTTGATTGGGCGGTGGAGGCGCTTGTCTCGTAGGACAGGGCGGCCTCGGTGACTTTTTCAGTGCCTCGGCAACGACCTGTCTGCTGGGCCGGGGTGGCACAGGCGGTGGATGCGCCCGTTGCGATGCCGCCAGCTGCATGCTCCGGCGCTTCTTGCCCTCTCGGTTTTTTTTATCACTAAAACAATGGCTCTGCGCGCGTACACGCCGCCTGACTCGCTGTACGAACGTGGATTTTTACACGCTTCGACGCCTTGAGCTGCCTCGTTTCCCTATGCGCGTTGTTGGCTGATCGCTCGATGTGCCTCTTTTTTCTTCTTGTTTTTTATAGTCGCGCGAGGGCAATCGCTGCTTCCTCTCCGCTGACTTATCTCTCGCACTCGTAATGAATGGATGGCTTGGAGGTGAAAGTTTCGCTGTTTATCGGCGATCGGTAAGATGATATCCAGATCATTGAATCCGATCAATTGCACAAGGTTTTAGTATAGGTTGGCTCACACCGATTGTCCTGCTGCTTCTATTATAATTAGATTTTGAATTGGATTTTTGTAATAGACGCACTAGTTCCATTTATTCGATTTCCATTGATGTCAAATTGTTAGTTGATCGTGTAACGTGTAAATTTAAACGTATTGACGATGGACAAATCTGACTGATCGCGATTTGAAAAGGCTAACTTCACCTTTTCGGTCACACGATAATATCACTGAATCCCATTTGAGCGCAAAGTTTATTGGTCCTGTGTTTTTTGGTACCAAGACAAATAACGCGAAAGTAGACGCGTATACGAGATTCAATTATTGTCCGACACTTATGATCATTTGTCAATGCTTCGTTTGCACGCACAAAAGAAAGTAGACATCGGTTTCTTCTTCTTCTTCGCGTCGCGAGACTCTCGACCTTATTTCACCTGGTCTAATTTAGATTTTCAGGATAAGCGCGATGACAAAGTTTACTTGTCGCGTGCTATGTAGCCGGCAAATTTGGAGGTCGACGATTTGGATCGATTCATTTGTGATTTAACAGAAAACGAGACGATGTGTAGCTGCTGCGGCACGATTTGTTTTTTAACGGTCGCCTCTGTATGAATGTCAATGAGGACCGAGGAGTTTCTTTGTTGGTTTTCGAGGTCGAGCCGCTACTGAATTTTGTGCAGACCTAGTCTCTCTCTCTTTCTCTCTGTCTCTCGCAGCAGCAGTAGCTTCCGCTTCCACGCACTTTTTTTTCTTTGCTGCGCGGAGAGTCAAGAGAGAAAGAAATCGGCGCAAGCCAAAATTTTCGTCGGGTCTCTCGCCGGCTATCCCGTTTACGACGCTATTATTTTCGCATTCGCTTATATACGCCGAGCGCTCGAAAGTGTGCTCCTCTTGGAAAGAACGAGTTTCTGCTCGAGTCCCAGACGTTGGAAGAATAGAGGACTTTTTCTCGCTGCTGGATGCAAATTGTGCGTGTGCAGGCGTTGTTAAATTTCGGTTGCATGTATATTATACGAGCCACCTATATATCGGTCGGCCTGAATAACGCATCCGCTAACGTTTTTCTTTTCTTTCTCGCTCTCACTGCAACACAGATATTATATACACCAGTCGAAAATCTCGTTGTTCCTTCGGGCGAGACACGATGCGCATACAGTGCAAAAACTCTTTGTTTACATCCGTGTGTCGAACTCTCGCGTTGCCACAGACAAAGAAAGATCGTTAACGATTATAGAAATTTCACTCGCGCGGTATGCACTTGTACCGTCAGCAGTCGCGCATTAAAAAGATCAAACGTATCAAAGTATATACACTCTATTATACACACACGAGTGGCACTGAGCAGGGTCCCCACGTGAGAAACGAAACAAGAGACACACACACGCACGCGCGCGCGCGCACCGCAGCGGAATGCTCAATCCTTTAGAGATTCTTCGAGAGTTCGTAGTCGTCGGTTTTCCCGAAAGCGAGTAAAATGAAAAAGGGGTACGGCAACCTTCGGAACCCGGTTTCCCTATCGCACTGCACCGAGTATATATAGTCGATTCGATAACGAGCTGGTTTCGTAATAGCTCTCGCCGGTATACAGCTGTATATACTTATATACAGACAGAAAACACGCGACGTACGTCAAGAGAAGCTTTAATACCGCAGAGCAAGTATTATAGTTGAATCAACTGCACTATACGATCGCGTTCGGTAAGCTGGAAATTAATTTTCGATGGATTACACACATAATATACTCTTGGTCTCTTCGTCTCTCTGCTCTCGAGAACGATCGGCATATCAACTCGTGCCGCGACGAAACCGGTTACCCGCACCTTCCTTGCATATATATATATATATATGTGCTAAAAGGGGGAGGATATCGATCTTTTTTCGGGATGTTTGTGTGTCGGGACGGAAGAGTCAGTCAGGAAGCTGAGGACGTATCATCCACGTCGGTTCGCGTTACGTAAAGATCTGCTGCATCCTTGAGAGATACGTCGGAGTAGTGAATGCGCGCATGGCGAATCGAACGAGCGCTTATTCCATCGGACGAGAGCGTACGTTTTGTACATATATGCGCGGCGAGCGTATGATTAAGCTCACTCGGAAAAAGACCTCGGCAATGACAATCTTGCTGATGTTGCTGTTGCCGCTGTTTGCCGACGGGTGTCACGTGACACTAGTGCAGACCGTGTGCGCACCGCCGCTGTACGAGAGCTCCTCGGCAGCACACGATGTTATTATGCCTTTCGGCCTCTCTCGCTGCCGCTGTTACTGCTGCTGCTGCTGCTGCAGAGCCGCGCTTGCGCGAATTCCACGAGGCCTGCGGTTTTATTATGCTCGTCGCTGCTGCTGCCGCTGTTGCATCCTTCTTTTCTTTTCCTTTTCGACAGGTGGATATATATCTCTCTCTCTCTCTTTCTCTCGGGAATTTTATGTTTTTTTTTCTCCCTCTCTCTCTCTCGGTTAGCGTCTTCGTTTTATCGGAGAGCAAGAGCGCGCGCGCGCATACGTAAATAACTCGGCGAGGAATTTCTATGTATATATATGTGAACGGCAAGTTTTCGAAGGAATCCGTTCGCTTGTTTTGCTCGATTATAGATTCGCGCGTGTGCACGTGCACGTGCTTTGTATATATATATATATATATAGTTTTTAAAAGGAATTTTCCTCGCTGTATCGCTCTGTACGCGAAGAAAGTTGTAGGGGTTTGGTTAACGAGGCTATAATACACTCCTTATCGAAGAGTTACGTAATTTGTTAGGTATTCCTCGCTATCTCTCTCTCGGTCCGGACTCATCGCTTTCGCAGACAACTACTTCGATGTATATACTCTTCGACTTCTTTACAATCAATTTTTATCCTTCGGCGCGGTGGAAAAATAGTCTCTCTCTCTCTCTCTCTCTCTCGTATATATCGCGCTATACACTGCACACTTCGAAAGAGTGCCCTGTCGACGTTATTTTCATCTATTCGCGCACAACAATGAAGCTCCGATTCAATACCGCGCTACTCCAATTTCCTATGTATATAACAAGCCGCACAGTCTTTCGCGATAATACTTTTTTCTATTCAACAGACACGTTACACTCTTCGACACTTTCAACAATGTAATTCCGGCACGTATCTCAATGTTCTCGAACTTCAAAGTCCGATGATTCCTCACGCTAATGTAAGAAATTCCAGTACAGATATATATGTACGACGCGTTACGGGTGTCCGTGTACATGTATTCGCGCAGTCCACACTGTACGAATGCCGGCGGTACACTGGACACTCCTGGCGATATATACACACAGAGGCTGCGGTTATCGCTGCACTCACTCGCACTCGCACTCACTCACTCCCCCTCCGGTGCGGTGACTCGTTCGAAAATATATTCAACTCGAGCAAGACTCTCTCAGCTCGCTATGTAACGTTGTAGTCCACGTGTTGCGTACAGCAGCGGCGACGACGTCGACGCACAATTGTCCTCCTCTTCTTTCCTCCCGCCTCGTGCAGCAGCCAAACGATTGCACCGTAATAGCCGCGTTACGAGCGCGCATCTCGACCACTCGAAACTATATATGTAAGCCTTTACGTAGGCCAGAGTAGAGCCGGCGTATGCTGCATGATTCGTTCGGCGTGCATTCGCGATGAGTTGTGCGAAAAGGCTCGTTCTCGGCTGTAAAGTGTCACCTTGAAATTCCAGAGTATCTTAGAACGGCGATCAATTTAGCTGCTCGCTTATGTATATACTATTACTTTTACCAAGTGTTCAACAGAGGGGTTCAGGTTCGTACACGCTGCAATCTCTTACCTGCGGCTCTACACCTTTTTTTTTTTTTTTGGCGCGTTGCATACAGGTTTTATTCGCGCTTACTTTTCTCGTACGGTTTTCTTTTTTTCATCCGCTTATGGGTCGTATATACTTGGTTGCGTGTTTCTTTTTATATTGCTCACTTCCTGTCGTTGGTCAGCATGAGTACACGCGGGTGTTACTAATACTCGTTCGACTTTTGTTCCTTTCCGTCCTCACAGCAGCTGCGCCAGTAGTAGCAGTAGCAGTGGACTTGGATGTGGCCGTGTACAATCGCGCTTTCTACATTATTCTCCCGCGCGTGTATATGCTGCTACAGCAACAGCAGCGAGATCGCGTTAACTGCGGTTAATTTAGCTTTTTAAATGCCGGCGTGTAGGCCTGTCATCGCGCGCCGTACACCGCGGGTGACTCGAGCGCTGTTTATCTTGGCTTTATATTACCCCGCGAAGATTCGCCTCGCTTGTATACGACAGACGATAATCTCACTCGCGAAATCTAGTGTACAAATAACGCGTGTGCAATTTCTGCCGATGTATACGTTGCTATAAGCTATCATATCGATCGCCAACGCAGTTAGCGATGTATACGCACATTTTGGAGCACAACAATCCGCGGTAATTCTCACTCTTAAAACTCACTCCAGCTATATATCTCGATGGATGTTTACCGCGTTTAAAACTCGCTCGATTGTATAGACACGCGAATACGTTCACTATTACACATCTCACGGCGCGGTGGTATACATAGGGAAAAAGAAACAAGTCTCGTACACTCGCTCCACGCACAACTAATATAGACGCGTAAAACTCTCGAGTGGTGCACGCATCCCGCGCGAAGACAGGAGAGTGCGGTCGATTACACTTTTGCGGTCTTTCTCTCTCTCTACTGGCTCTCCGCCGCGGCGCGCACTACTACACTGCCTCAAAGCCCTCTCTCTCTAGAACGCGCGCGCGTTCTCCAGCCCAGCTCTCCTCTCTTTGTTCGTGGCGCGCGAACGCGGGCGCGTTCTCCACAGCAGCACCAGCTCGCTATATCTATATATATTACCCCTGCGCAGCAGCAGCAGCAGCAGCAGCTCGTTCCAATGCACTTCTCTCTAGGGCGGGAGGCGCAGGCGGAGGGAGAACCGAACAAAAAAAATAAACAACGCGAGAGACGGACCACTGGCGCGACAAGTGGCTTATGTCGCGCGGTTTAGAAGCGACTCGTCCCTTTTCTATATTGTACAAAACGACGAAAGAGAGTGGAATAGAGGTAGTGAGAGAGTTTGTGCGTGAGCGTGTGTGTGTGCGTGCATGTGTGTGTGGGTTGGTTAGAGAGGTTGGCGCTCGGCTGAGCGAACGACTCGGACTGAACTCGGCCTCCTCTAGCCGGCCCTCGGGGAGTGCAGATATATACCTATATTCCCGCAACATCACATCCTTCGAGAGAGGTGAGCAGCTCCCCCAGTTCTCCTATGCTGCTGGGAGACCACGTGACGCCGGGAATCTCTCTCTCTCTCTCTCGCCTCGGTTGCGGCGGCGGTGGCGGACATCAGGTAGTGTGTAGTCCCTCTCTCTTTCACCTCCGCGGTGAATGCCGCTGTTGCTGCTCCATCTCTCTCTCTCTCTCCCTCTCTCTCTCTTTCTCTGTTTCTCTCTCACTGTGTGCGTGCGGGGGCTTTACACTTTACTTTCGTGGGTGTACGAAGAGCGAAGAGGTGATCGTGCTGCTGCTGCTGCTCCGCGCGAGGGGGGATACACTATATATACTTGTGTGCGTGTATATTTCTCGTGGCATTATCGCGAGCTGCGGAGAGTCGCTCGACGAGCTGAGAGAGATGGAGGGAGGGGGAGAGAGAGAGAGAGAGAGAGAGAGAGAGAGAGAGAGAGAGAGAGAGGTCTAGAATATAGATATATATATATATATGTGTGTGAGTGTGTATGTGGGTATATAACATGAGGAGACTACGATGTTACACCGCAGTGCACGAGTGTGTGTTTATATTATATGGGGACGCAGCGGCCACATGCGAGAGCTGTTTGGTCGTTATATTATGCCGTATGTGACGCTCCGTTTGAACTTGGATACACACGTTTTCTGGGTCTCTGGGTTTTCTGGACCTGTTTTTCAAAATTCACTTATCAAAGAGTTCGCTGGACACTGTGTGCGCATGAGAAGATTGGTTTATTCTTTCTTGTTTATCTTGGCCGATGATGGATTTAAAAAATGAATTATTGCTGCGCGTGTTATTATGCAAAAATATAGTTTGATCGTAGATTTTTGTTCACGTTGTAGGATGAAAATAATGAAACTAATGTCGTGGCGGCTCTTTTCTTCTCAAAGTAGAAAAACTCGTTAACCGCGATGTAAATAATTGAGAGTCATAACATTTTTATAACGTACACTTATGTTGCATTATTATATCGTTGTATAGCTATATAGGGACATTATGGTGTACCCTAAATTGACACGTCAATAATTTTCAAAGTTTAATCGGTATGTTTTAACAATAACTTAATTATAAAGTTGACTAGGTAACATATTTCCTTTTATTTGTATATTATACATATATATATTTATTTGATTTTGTGTCAAATTTTAACGCAACCAAGTAAATTGTTCGATAAACCAAGAAGATTCGTATGGTTAATTTAATAATACATGAAAAGTATATAAATATTTTCTATAGTCGTCAGAACTACTTCGAACCAGTAACAAATGTATTGTAACCAATTATACTGCAAGAATTAGCTTTAGTAGATAAAGATACAGGGAAATAAAAAAAAACTTGAAAGAAGTACTTATTGAAATAAAAAGGTACTTGAAGATACAAAGAAGCTTAGAAAAGTGAGGAAGAGGAAGTGTAAGGAGTCAAAGATCCGCAAAGAGAGAGAGAGAGAGAGAGAGAGAGAGAGAGAGAGAGAGAGAGAGAATACAACAGATGAAGGATAATGCATAGGGATATTAGATACACAAAAAGGGAAATAAATTTATTTTCGTATAAGCGGAAAAGGAATGTATGTACAATAGCCGAAGTGGATAAATGCGGAGAAATTATATGTAAATGAGAATCAATGTAGATTGATTCATAGATACATAAAAAATGTAAAGATAAATAAAAGCAAAGCATAACAGATTTACATACTTTCTAATGGATGTACGCAAAGTAAATCATTATAAAAATATTCAATTAATATAACCTTATGAATATAGCGATAATTTAATGGTTGTATCCATTATTTTGTAAGAATAACCGTCATTATAAGGTCTGAGAAAGACGATATCTCATACATTCACTCTCTCTTTGACTAGAACTGGTAACGATATTGAGCGTTTCATATAAATCCACTTAAAATTGCACAACTTAATTTTTCCCCGCACAGTTAGCAATTTCTTTGTATAAGGTTACCGAACCTAACAAATACATCGTTAGTTATATCAACCTTATAACTATGTATAAATTATTGGAGATATATTGGCATCGATCACCAGGAACTTTAACAAAAATACTTTTAAATTTCACAAATATCGTATTCTATATGCGGAATATTAAATAAATAAGTTTATTATTTTGACGAAATAAGATAATTTATTAAACTTGGGCATTTGGATTTAAAAAAATAAAATGAGAGTCAGGGTAAGCATACAATCGTAAACTATAATTGTGTGTGTATGTTGCAAGATACCTACAATCTCGAGATCCGGTTTATTCTTATTATTCCTAAGTAATTTGTCCTATTATATATTTTACGAATGTGCACATTATTACTCAATAGAAAAATAACCGATGAAAATGTCTGTCCAGTAAAAGGATCTACCCTGAAATAATATAGAATCCATTAGCATTCGTTAGGAAAGCGCATCGGCTGCCCGTATTTCTTCTGTACTTACCATTACTTTTTATTGAAACATCTGTTACTACTTACAGACGCCGTTCCCCGTCACTTTATGTCCATACGATTCAAAGAATAGTATAGTTATTCGAGATACTAAGAAATGTGTAATTGCTATGTGTATAATAAACAATGCCGATTAAAGATGTAAATGAAGCTAACACAATGAGAGAACAAGAGAATCTCTGAACAAACACAGGCAATTAGCCTCATCCAATCTAATGATTCAAAGTCTTGTTATTATCACTAAAACAAACTTTTAGCAATCGGAATTCTTTGTTTGAAATTTAATCATTCGATAAATAAGTCCCTCGATTCCTGCATACAACATCAGGAACTACATCGAAACCCATACGATTTCTTTCCAACTCGGTTTTTGGATATTACGAATTAAAGACCACAGCGACTCGTCACATCTCGGAGATTCAAAAATCTGGTTTCGAGTCATTAGCGCGCACTAAAGCGTGAAACCTCAAAAAAGACGTCCGTCGTCTAAATTATATCTCGTAACCGTTGCCGTCCGAGTGACGCACATCGTATATACACACCACTCATCTAGACCTGTACGATATATAGGTATATACGCCGCGTTCTCTCTCTCGCGCTTTTGTCTCGGACGCGTGAGCCAAAACATTCGGGCTATATGTATATAATATAAAGGAAGAAAGAAAGGAACGGACTGCGGTCACGATTCGCTCGTTTTCCGCGCTTATTATTCGCCTATAAGAATAGTGTATAGGCCTTTTTCGGCATTTCGAGACTATATAAGTTTATGCTGCTCCGTGTGAGTGTTTTTTTTTAAGAAATGCGTGGAATTATACGGTGTGTATATACCAGTGTGTGGGTGGCGATTTGTGATATACCTTTATTGCGCGGGCTTTTCGCACCTGAATTGAGAACGATTGTTGTAATTATGGGGAACGCATATGGTAAGGTTTAGAGCTGAGATTACGGCTGTTTGGGATCATAAAATCTTAACTGGTTCAGGTATAAGCTTTTTTTCTAAAAATCACTTTAGCGATTAGTCGCTGTTGTGTAATAAGTAGCAGGAGTGCGTAATTTCAAGTCATGGTTGGCGTGTCACAAATTCCGGCTGCAGTCCTCATCACTGCCGCGCATATCTTATCTATGCCTTCGGGGCACGGGATTTTCAGCCAATTGAAGGAACGAGTATCTCTAACTCGGGCTGATACTCGATCTGCTGCGGAAATGCAGGATTGCTAGACGGTTGGAGAGCCAAATGGTTGACTTAGGCCAAGACTTGTCGGATCATGCATGTAGGAAGCGCGCGGACAAATTCGCGCGGATAAGCAAGTCAATGATATGTACAAATATAATTTATTAAACACGAATTGTAAGTTTATGCAACGTAAGATAAGTCATTTTGATTTTTGTAAAGTACTGGATGCCATTAATTCTATATGCTTATCACCACCCATGGCACTACCACATTTCAGAGGAAATCTTAAAAGCTTAAATTAAATAATAAGTATGTCTTAACAATATGTATTATATGATCTAGATCAGGGCGGTTATACTTTTATTGGTTCATAACAACGCAGATATCACAGTTAGGGTTCGTTTTTCATAAATTTCTTTCGAAATTCTTCTGCACCTTTCCCCGTTAGAGGGACAAGAGCTGTGAAACAAGAAGCTATGAGGCCAGCAGCTATAACTTTCTCGCTGCGGTTATTGGTGCAGGCAACATAGAGGTATTTAAAATACGAATGATAGAGGTAGGTCTAATCTTCTACGTAAAGTAGTCGAAGCTATATCTTGCAAGCTAATGAGGGGCTTTTTTATTAGGGAGGCATATGTAAGGAAAGTCTCAGAAGAATGTTATTTTAACATGATAAACCCCAGAAAAAATAGATATTAATAACGCATGTTGATATATTACGTTTATTTGGTAATGTATTCATATCAAAATCAGAATTCTTTTTATATATATATATGAATTGATAAAATTAAAAACAATGTTAAAAACTATTTAACAAACATTACTTACAATGTGGCACTTAAGGAGGTTCATATAGTGTAACTATTTTATTTGAAATTTTTAATGCGCACGGAGATTAAATAAGAAACAAATTTTAATAGAATATAATGAATTTATTGAACGTTGAACGATAAAGGTATAAAAGATAAACGATAAGGTGAACAATCAAAAATGATTCTTTTGGTCTGTCTACTTCTGCGCTAATGACTTTCTTTTTTGTGACTTTCATCGCTTTTCTTCTATGTCCAGTTTGTTGATAAAAAAAACGATGATCTCTATGACCTACCGTCCGCGAGAGAGCCTCTACGCTCTTCCGTCCCGAGGCCCTCCAAATTTCAACTGCTTGAAATACTCTCATAACAGCGAATAAAAGTCGAGTCCACGAGGAAAAGCGCATAAAATCAATCAATAAATGTGGTTGTTGGGTAGATGCGCAAGTATTATCTTTTTATACGTACTCTGATTTTCATTCAATGAATTTATTTAAGGGATCGTGAATGGGTCATCGCAAATCATGTTCACGTAAAAAACTCTGACCTGATATCCATTTGCTTCTCTTGTTTAGTGAATCGGGGTTATATCTGGAACCATCGTCTGCCGGATTTTGTTTTGTTGTCAGTATTCTATTTAATTTCAGCTAATATATTAGCAACGTAAATTTTGAATTCTCTAGGATCTTTTTGATCCAGTATAAAACTATTTTTGAATCCGACCAAAAAATGTGTCGTGTGATTTTATAATCGTGTTCTTATTCGATTATTTTCACGAGTATCGATACAAGTATAGCAGCTAGTAGTTCTATTCTTGAAATAATTATAGCTGTATAAAATGTATTATTTACAAATAAAAATCGCCAATATCCTACAGCGGCGTAAGCTTTTGAGCTTGCATCACAGAATATGTGTAATACTATAGATTTTATTTGTAAATTATTAACCCTATAACAGCGATCGATTCTATAAGTTTTAACATATTTTAAATCGCGTAATCCTTTTGCCCATTGCATGTTTTCATTTTCGCGTAATTGTTTTTGCCACAGAGTCGAAAACTAGACGCACTATACCGCGTTTGTTAGTGCTTTGGACTCCGAAATGAGGTGAGTACCATTGTCAGCTACCCGTAGATTTTTGTTCAATCTTTTCCACGAATCCCTTTTCAAATAAACGGTCCATTTTTCGGCAATACATTTATGCGTAAGTAGGGTCGCGATCGAGCTTTCTCTCGGTGAACTGTAGTCTGCGGAGAGCAGTCAAACGCCCGTTCGCATTTATAACTTCGTCCGATTTTCACAAAAGGCCCACTTCCCATTTTCCATTGATATATCGACTCTTCCTATCAAGAATATCAAGAGCGCGTTTATCATCGGAATTTGATTCTACCACGTTGTTACTTACTCGTAAGGAGTCTAAGTCAAATAAATAAAAATACGATCGAACTAAGACATCTAGTTTTTCGAAAGCTGAAGAACATTCTAAGTTCTGCGTTTTTAAAACGTTTATAGTTTTTGTCTGAGTTGCAGCAATACTTGGAATACAACCATGTATGCACCAGGCTAATAAATAATTTTGACTTCTTTATATAGGAAATCAGATAATTTTTTTAAATCCGGCTTATTGCGATTTTCTAAAGCAGCAAATCGGATATAATTGCTCATCATCGAGCAAGGCAACTTATATATTAAATTATTTTTAAGTTCTGGGCTCCGTAAGTAACCTATATACTATTCAGCGCTTAATGGCTCCGACAGCATTTTTCACTTTCGATGCAAATTCAATCAGATCAATTTTATGTGACTCCAGATGCGGTAAACATTTAATGTCATAAACAATTTTTTCTAAAATCAATTTTAGATTTCCGAAACGCATTTCAAGCGTTTTCATTATCTCAGAGGTACTGTTATCGTAACCAAATAAAGGTTGAGTTGTATCGCGAGCATCGCCTTTTAATGCCTCAAATATAGTCATGCTATAGTCACCAAGGCTAGTCGAAAGCTCATACGCTTGCTTGAGCCTAACCCGATCGAGCGGATTACCAGTGAACGAAGGCAATGCTTTTGAAGAAGTTATTTGGTTTACTAATTTGGAATTATTACCACTCAAGCTGAATTCTCTTACTGCTGCTCAATCGCATATACCAATCGAGTCGCAGCATCATCAATCGATTGGGTTTGATCATTATAACCTTGAATATCTCGGTTCATACTATTATCGCGCCTGGTACTGTGCAACCGCGTATCAATGTAACTGCATAAATGTCTGTACCGCTCGTAAAAATTACCCTCGTCGGACTGACTCGAAGAGTCTATTAATAATAAATTATTAATAGAGATTTTATATCCTAAAAAGTGAATATTATAATTTTAAAGTTTCGGAAATTACTCTGAATTTTGTCAATATTTTTTGTGGCACTTATATGAACCTCCTTCATCTCTTTCATTATTTTCGCATTAACCTCGGGATTAGCTCGACAAATATAAAGAACAGTTTAATGGAGAGGGAAGCAAAGCCGAACGATGCGTTCAGCTATCAGGAGCGCACGCGAGATAAGAGGCACAACGTGCCAAGTCCGCAGCGATCACGTGATTCCGGGGGGATTCCCCCGTAATCGACAATAAATTGATACCTCCTCGACCAGTATACTTCTCTATTCCTTATTGAAGGAAGAAATCGAAATTACTTAGCTAGAAAAATTAATAAAAAGAAATAATAATTTCTTTTAACTGAAATATCTTATCCGATGAATTTAGCCGCTTAATCGCCTGGTTATTTCTGCCGCTGCTTTACGTCCCAGGCTTAAGCCTGCCTCTACCAGTCGCCTTTTTAAAGACTCTGTGAAAGACATGTTGCCATCCGCCATGTCTATGAATATGTTACCTAGTGTTCTAAGTGCTTCTTCACCCACAGCTCTTGCTACTGTAGCGAGTATAGGTCGTAATGTTCGAAGCAGCAGGGCTGCTCTGCGACTTGTCTGTCGTTCCAGAGCACCGCTCCCATAACCGCCCTCCTGCTCGACATCGAGCCCCTGCTCGATATCGAGCATGTTTTTAAGATACAATTTATTTATATTTTTTATTTATTTATATTTACTTATATATACTTATAAGTATTTATATTTACTTTTACTTAGTTTTTTAAAATCTGTTTTGATCCAAGTCGATATTTGTAGAAGTACGACTTTTTAATTAAAAAGGTGAACGAATGTGATTCGAACTCGAAAGTCTGGCGCCGAAGTCAAGAATTCTATCACTGAGCTAATATCCACGAGGCTCTCCCTCTTCATATTGTCTCCATATATCATATCGTGATGACTCATCACGATCCGTGTGCTATAGGCAAGCATCGGTCCTCGATGTTTTCAGTGGGCGGCGGATGAGTCATTTTCTTCTTTATCGATTGTGTGCTGCTCGGATCCTCGGCGTGAAACTTCTGAGGTACTCATCAAACCAATGCTGCTCCCGCAATTTTATTTTTATATGTGACTTGCAATATACAGTTTCCCTACTCCCTATGATAAAGCGGCTCGTAGATAATATAGATCGCTTTTACCATACCCCACTGCATCTACTATAGATATATTATTAGCTGTACACTGAAAAAAATGATTTAGCAAATATGTTTTTCGCATTATTCAAGATATATAAATAAAGCCGGTGCTTATTGAATTTAATTGCCTTCTTAATTTCTATCCATATATTGTAACGGGGCAGGATTTAAGGAAAATCGTGGCAAGAGTACGCGGACGCGGGGCTAGAACCCACGACCTTCGGATCCAAAGGCGCGCTCCTTAACACTGAGCCAACGCCGCACTGGCCTCGACTCAGCTACAGATCCTACCGACTACCCATGCCGGTATCACAGGGATCTACCATTCGCCGACTAGCTTCTCAAATCCGCGGCCGTTATAATATAAATATATTCAAATTCGATAACCGTGTATACATATATAAATATACTCACATATCACTTCTAATCTCTTGTACAATACGATACATTGTAATGTAGCAGTGCGGTTGAAGCATTGTCCTTTGCATGGCATAGACTTAAGTTCAAAAACTTTTTTTTTTATTTTTTTTTATTTAATGAATTTGTTGAGAAATGTGTATTCTTTTTTATGCTCATCTCATAGAAAGTTAAATTAAGAATTAATTTTTTGTCTTTTCCATTGACGAATTTCTTCCAGCTAATCATACACAAAACCAAATGATTTATATAGTATCATTAAATTTTTTCAATTCCTTCAATACTTCTACAATAAGCTACATAGGTAATGAGGATATTTGATATTCTCAACATTACACATTCTATGACAATAACTACTAGTAATTTATTTTGCTTCGCTGATCCAATTTTCATTTTGTACATAACCCATCACATCAAAATCGTGTACAAATAATAGTTACTTTTCACACATATTACATATTTCTGACAATTTGTTGAATAATTTGTGTTTATTCGTTGAATACTAATTCTTGTTCTGTTATTGTTATGTAGTCAAAATGTTTACAATTTTCTCATTATAATTCTTGTAAACTCTGTATTTTTTCATAACATTGTCTAATGAATTTTATCCACGTGAATTTTTCATTATCATAGGAACCTATATTGCTTATCACGCTTGAAAGTGTTACTTATGCAGCATAGAATTTTCAAAAATTGAAATAGTTGCTTTTTCTCGTACGTTTATCATTTCGGTTATATCATTTTGTGTCTAAGATAGGGTTGTCTACCATCTTACTAATGAATTCACTCTCTAAATTTAAATCAGTGAAAAAATTATGTCCTTTTCACTTGAGGATCAGTAAAAAAATCCACTGTTCTTGGCCGAATACGTTATTTTCACTTTCAGAATATTATTTCGCATTCACTGATATTTCAGTGATTTTACTTCTCACTTTTTAATTAGTGAACTAATGAGCCAATAAAGAAAACAAGGAATTTGATATTGAGACTACATACCCCTTCTATTGTCAATCGTATTTGGGCAAGACAGTCCTACAGAGCATCTTATCGGAGTACATGTACTTGTAAGTATTATGGAATAAGTCACTGACATGCATAATATTCTAATATATTAATATACAGTCTAGAACTATTATATTTGCAGCTCCAACGACAGCCCGAATATTTATTTGGACAAAAGTTGAGTAAAGAAATATTGTTTTGTATTTTATTAATATTTTTAACAAATGTAATAAATTTTTATGTAAGTCTTTATTCCTAGCATCTTATTCATTCATAAAAAATAAATTATTCATTTAATTATATTATTTAGACAGTCTAGTTAAAATTTTACTATTTTATCGAGTTATAATTAGCATTACAATTGTAGTTTTACAACAACTTTATTTGGGAGCACATCTTGCAATAGTAGATCGTTGAATTCTGAGTTGTTGAGGAGAACAGACTATCGGCAAAAGCTATGCAAGAGACTTGCTTAAAACTTAAATTTCAATAGCTCATAACTTCTGAACGTAAAGTGCTAATAACTTGTTTAAAAATGCAAATGTAAGCTTATTATCTATACTTTTGATATCTTTTTGCAATATTCTGTACAATATATATTGGCCTTGCAATAAAGGTTTTAAGACAACCATGATTTCTCATATAATTTGTTAAAATGGGCATTAACTCAAGCACCAGTGCCCATTTGACTGAAATACGAGACACGTATTTGATATTTTCGATCAAAGAACGTCTCTGTAAAGTTTCATCAAAATCAGTTTCCCGGACTCCTTGGGTTCCCCTTGTTAGACGTACTTGGCCCCTTGAAGAAGTTTCTAAGTAATAGAACTTTTTATGCGAATTCTTTAATGATAATACACTACTTAATTCTGAATATATATGCGCTTTTAATACAATATAGTCCTTGTTATAAAATTATAAAAAATTATTTCAATATTCTGTAAAATATTTAAAGAAAATAATTACTCATTTATGTTGCAAAGAAAATACTACTAACCAAAGTAAAATGCAGCTATTCAGAAAGAATATTTAAAATTTTATAATATAATTATTTTATATCAATAGAATATATGCTAGTATTATAGTGATGAAATTTCTTTATACGACATATAATTTACTTTTTATTCAGTTGTAAAATGCTACTGTACATATAAGACAAGTGTTGCAATGCGCAAAAAAATACATGATTCTTTCAATTGCACGAGAAATGTCGAGTAGCAGTGGTTGAACGTTCAATTAAAATTAATTACAATTTTCATGAGAAATTTCAATTCACACGCGACTATAAATGCACTCTTTCAATCGTCTCTACACAGGAATTGAAAAAGGAAGACAAATTATCCGTACAAATCTTTAAAATTTGAAAATTTCAAATTAAAAGAATATTAATATAGTAAGTACCACTTGGCGGGTACAATCATTCCGATCATCGGTAAAACAATACAATAGAACAGAACGAGCGGATTTCCTTTCCACGAACGCGCAAACCGCCATAACAATAATTAATTTGTTGGAAAACCGTGAAAGTTATATCGCGGCGAATAAATCAGCTCGGCCGTTCGCTATTTAATACGTGAAAAGCGTAATGGAACGAACGGCGGCGGTATATCGATAATTTATTCAGAACTCGTGACTCCGTTTTTCATGGCACACTTATATACATAGACTTATCGGTATCCATATACATGCATGCACACAGTGAGTACAGGGTTGCAACATCACAATCGGATGAAAATACGACACAATCCGAGTATCATAAATCGGGTATATATATATATATATGTGTGTGTAGGGGGAGAGAAAAAGGACCGCATTCGCACGAGCTTCACTCACAGATTCGATCTTATAATACTGTGATTTCCGTGTATATAGCTATATATACAACACAGAGAGCTCGAATTGGCTCCTATTGTGGCTGAACTTTATCGGCGCGATTGCCTTCACAATGGGGATAGATCTCTCGGCGATATTGCATTTCACGGAGAGAACTCTTGAGCTCTGTCAACGTCAACGTCGTGCCGACTACGTCGATCACGCGGCGGCAGCATCGGCGGCTCGCGTGTGTACATACGTACGAAAACTTGACGTGTACAGCTTTGCGCAATTGGCAAACGAAACCCTGTTTTCTGTGTCATTGCTCAACGCTCGATTCGCGCATGTGTTTCCAAAGCTATGGCTTTTGAGGACTCGAATGGATTTCGGGATATTTTTGCGGTTAACTTTTTCTATAGAGTCGAGCTCGTAAAACGTTGGCTCGATTGATTTTCCTTGTTGTATACTTTCATCAATTTTGCGCAATGATAAGTATTATTGCCGATGTGTAATGGGACAAAGGAATTGCAATGGGTATTAAACGTAAAAATGTTGAGTTGTAAACCAATTGGAAATGGAGAATTTTCAATATCAGATATTTCCTATGCTTCATTAATGAATTATATACCAAGTTTAAATGTACGTGCTTAAAGTAATTTCATAATAACGAAAATGGGAGTAAAGCATTAGATATACGATACGGGTATAGCGCGGTCGCAATTAAAGTAATTCTGGGTCACTCATTGATTACTGCAGAAACTATTACGGTGTAAACGTAAGAATTTAGGTTAAAGTGTCAATATCATTATACTTGAAGTTAATAAAAGTAATTAAATGCATTTTTCAAAAACATGCAATTGTCAAAAGTGAAATGACTAAAGAATTATTTTGCTTTTGTCGTATATATCCGGAATGTGCAGTATCCTCAAACGTTTCGAAATTGAAGTGAATGCTCATCGTAAAGTAGACGAGTATAATATACAGTTTTTCTAATGCAAAGATACACGTTTACATCGTCAAATTCAGATTTTATCTATACCGATATTCAATCTATTCAATAAATATGAAAGTGTGTCGCGAAGTTACAAAGTCATAATACAAGAAAATCTATGAATTATGCAAATTCTAAGCTTTTACTTCGGAAGTTTATGTAAACCTGCAGGAGAGAAGTCATTTCGGGATTACTTATGCGCTAGTATTAATTTTAAGAGCTCGACGACTTTTTCGAGCGCTTAAGAATTCATAATTTAAAATGATTCTGTAGCTAAAGTCATCGAAAAACTCTCAATATATAAGTTCTGTGACTGGAAATTGTAGTAACATCTCTATATGTGCACGAGCAAAATTATGCAAAGCGCTATACCTTAGCCATGTCTTACTACGCTCGGTGCACATCTACTTTACATTCTACAGATATGCTTTAATTAAAATTTTTTAACCTTTTTAACAGATCAAAGAGTCATATTGTACATTTAATAAAGGTGTTCAGTAGCGTTGGATAATGGTATCCTTTGGAAATATACTTTAGCTAACAAGACAAGTCGACATTTTTCCGGAAAAACGCTCGTAAATTATTTTTTAAAGAGCCTTTGGTCGAGCCTCAGAGAATTTGTATCTTATAAATATTCATTAAGCTGTATGACTACGCAATTAATACACATGTGACCGGATTCGATTGGTTTCTGTTTCAATGAGCAAGTGTGTTAAATGCCAAGAATGCAGCTACAATTTTTGCTGTAACAAAAATCAAGTTCTCTTATAAGCAACACCTTGTTTCACTAGTGCTTCTCTTGTAATAAGAGTCAAGATCATTGAATTCAAATCTATTTCAAACTACAATTACACGTAAAAAGTGCAATTATACCGTGCGTCAATCTGTACAATAATCGAAAAAGTTACTTTTACAAAAAGAAAAAAAGGATATAACCAAACATTTAGAAAGGAATTATAGTCCAGATGTAATCGCTATCGCAAGATTCTCTGCGTGACAAATAACGTATGATCAACAATCGCTGGCTAAAAATAAACTGTGTGCGTTCAACGAAAGAATTATCCAATTCCAAGCCTTAGAATCAAAGCCATCGAGCGAACTGCGCATGCATTCCAACGCCATTCGCCATAATGTCGCATTCACGGTCAAAAGTCAAATCGCTGCCCCGTACATACAGAGGCAAAGTATATATATGCTGTTGCTATCGCTCGCTCTCTATTATATCCGCGCGGAGAAAAATGTCTCGCACTCTCTCCCCCTCTAAAGCGGAGTGTGTGCCCGTACCGCGGGGGTATTGCGCAAGATATTATAAGAGCTGCGCCTGCAGTAAGAGAGTACATATATATGTATATATAAGCCAGAGCGGTTAGGTGCACATTTTAACGATTTCCACGCGGTCGGGAGAGAGAGAAAGAGAGAAAGCTACACACACACAGTCGTCTAGATGTATAGAGAGTCCTTCGCCAATTCGAACACGCGGTTGCGCGCAGAGTTCACAGAGTGAACGTAGATATATATAATACGTAAGTCCCCTGGCTCTCGCGCGCTGGAAATCGTGTGCTCACGGATCAAGGCGCACGCTTTGGTGCATATAACCTGCAGAGCCACTCGTGCAGTCTCTCTGTGTGTATCTGTTTTTGGTTTGATTGTATACATGTAAGCGAGCATAAATCTCGGAAAAAGATGCTGCGCTTCGTCTCTTCTGCATCGATTCGGACCAATTATAATGTTCGACTGTATACGGATCGTTGCGGTTTTGGAACATAACAATAAGTTATTGCCTGTTCCCTGATTCTCGAAGCTTTTGATTTATACCGCTTGATTCGACCGCAATATTATACTTTATATACTTTGATGTATTCATCGAGATCTTGTGTTGAAAAACGGACAAAAATTGCGGCTCATCTAAAATTGTGCAAATGGATAAATTCATTTTGACCAATTCCGGATTGAAAAAAAAAAAACAACAGACAAAGTGGGAAAAAAATCGGTTACCACATTGTCGAAATGCACTGCTAGTTTTGACATAGATGGAAAGCTCACGGTTATCCGTGGCTAATAGAGTTGCTAAATACCACGGCGGTGTATGTACGAGGCTCTCGATGTATACAAAATCGCAGATACAAAATCTCTGATAAAACATTCGATTATATGTTTATCAGCGAGCTGTTCATAACGCGAGGCCTATTCGCTTTATTCAGCAAACATGATAAAAATATATGTAAATTTCAGCCGCAGTGGCGGCAAATGTTTACGATCTGTGAAGCGTTTATATCCTGCAGTAAATCGGATCCAAGACTTGCTTTTGTTGTTATAGAGATGGTATAAAGGTATAGTGAGCGACGTTAGCTATTTGTATATAGATTGTTGAAATGATTCTGGCTAAAAAATTTATACCTATAACTTTTAGCGATTCGATTGATGTATATGCTATAGTAACAAATGTGTATTGAGAAATTTTCCATTTGGAATTATAGCTTCTGATTTCATATCTCATTTAATACTATAGTTAAATGTTGATTTTCTATATTCTTAATATAATAACAAACCCGAAGAAACTTTTCATTAATCCTTATCCCCATGCACGACTCGCCTTTCTTATAAAAATCTATTTTAATCAGTAGTTCATGAAACTTTGTAATTATTAGTATTCCGCAAAATATATATGTATAAAGTCCTCGAACGAAAAAACATAAAAAAATAATGACGCAAACTTTTCCCATCCGCAGCGTACAAATGCCAATTCTCAACTACGATGCACGCAATCGGTCTCGCACTTTTAGATAATAAACCAAAAAAAAAAACGTGTCAATTCGAAAGTAGCGAAAGATTTTTCCACCTCTACGCGCACGACGCCTCTCGCGACATAATACATCACGCGCACGCGGCCTCTCTCGCGCAAAAGAGACACATCTGCACATTACAATACCGTGTACGTATATATACACGCGGCAGTCGGTTGCGCGAGACGAGGACGATGATTGAGCCCCCGACCACATACCAGATTGCCTATGACAATTGTGCCTCTCTACGCTCCGCGCGCGAATAATTGTCCGCTGTGCCTCGCGCTTTGTTGCTCCGAGACAATAAATTTCGAGCTTTCCTTTGGGCTTCTACTTTTTCTCCTCTCTCTCTCTCTCTTTCACTCTTTGTAGTATACATGTAGAAGCTTAGTCATTGCGATATGGACGAGACGCGGGACGGTATACATATATATATATAGCAGGGGCCGAAAGGAACGTTTCGAATGGCTAAACGTGTTCCTAATTATGAAATAATGGCCGCGTTAGTGTCCTGACAGACACAAGGCGTCGATTGAGCAAACGAGCCGAGAGGGTATACTATTTATATTTTTACGAAGCATCGGCCGAGGATTTTCGGCGGCGAATCGAGTAACCGTGGCTATTATACGCGATGACGAATGGCCTAAGCCTTTTGCTGGACTCGGCTACCCGCAGTATTTATGTGTTTTGCAAAAAATTAATGGCAGATTTGAGCTCGTTAGAAGTTGTCATCGTGGATAATAATTTGTCTGTGGACGTCGAGAAAAATACTAATTTTGAAGCTGTATAACTTTGAAAACAGTTTTTTTTTTATTCAGACTGATGATGTGCAATAAAAGCGCTCCTTATATTAACAAAATTAAAACTCCTCTCATTGGAATAATTATGTCGTCGTACAAATAGGTACGAATGAAGAAACAGTAGAATACAAAATATTCAACATAAACAAAATGGGATGATGCAATACTCACTCAATAACATTCTTCTCGGTATGTACAAATTCTTGGAATATAACGGTGCTACTTCAAAATACGTAATTCTATTTTTTTTGCTATTAAAAATTAAAAAATGGCACAATAGACCACAGCGTTTAAAAATCATATTCATAATAGTATTCAAAATTGGCGCGCGTGCAGTGCAGAGAGCTCTCAGCTTCACGAGTAAAAGTTGACCAGACAGCACGTTGTAAATATCGAAGTTATTATTTTCATGCAGTTACATCATTTCTCTGCGCCTTCCATTCATTCGTTCACTGCTCGACTCTAAAAATAGTCATCTTTTCATCAGCACCCACCAATGTACACACTCATAAATTAAATACTATACGCAACAATATATATATATATATTCATAACGTATACGGTCCAGAAACTTATTTTTTCGTATTTACAAATATAATTGCGATCGCAGAATAAAGGCCTCCAAGTTATGAAACTTGCAATCTTAATCTCCAGCCTATATTCTCCCGCAGTATTTTTCATTCTTAAATAATGAGCTTTTTGGTCTCGCCACTCGTATAACCGGTGTATATATATATATATATATCATTCAATTTTTCTTTTCCTTTTCTAAGCTAACTAAAAATTCAGTTACACGTTTACGACCTAATTTTCAAAGAAAGTTTATGGGCTAAGACTGTTTTCGGCATTATGCAACCGTTTAAATATTATCCACGAAAACAGTTCAACGCCTCGCAATAATATCTAATAACAAGCTCGTGTTGTTTCCACGATATATGTAGATCCGATAATCTAAACGCACATCTCTCATTTTTACAAATACGAGCACTTCAATCAATTCGATACTATTACTTTTTCCACCCCTAATTCGCATATACCCTCGTATAGAAAATATTCTCTGTGCTGTGCAGGTGAATATAGAAAAAAAATTCTTATGTAACGAGCGTTTCCACGAAGATAAACGAATGCGCATACGTATGTCGCGTATGTTTTCGCGTGACCGCGAGATGAAATTCAAAATTCCTGCGTGCATATAATATGTACACGTGTTCGCATATGCTTCCTGATACACTCGGTCGCGTGTTTGAGTCTGTTAACGTGTACGGAAAAACTAAAACAAAACAGGGGTAGCCGAAACTTATGTAATGTCTCGTGCTCTTACATCCATATAGCCATTAATAACTTGAATTTGAAAGTGGTCATACATCTTTCGTACGTGCAATTCAAATTATCCGTTACAGTGCACGCCTCCGTAATAAGTCACGCTATACACATTGTACTCACTGCGCCGATATATACATTTGAAGCTGTTTTAGTGCGGCAACACTACTATACTTTCTGGACTATCACGATCTAGAATAATACTCAAGTGAATATTCCGGTTTTTCCGGAAAAAATCGCGAGCGATTTTCGGACGGTATATGCCTTTATTACTGTAATTACATTCATTGGTCGCTCGTGGCAGAAATTGAGGGTCTGTGTGAGCGAAAATTTTTTCGCGTATACTAATTGCTACTGGCTGAAGGAATTTGAAAAAGTCGTACTTGGAAAAGAGCAATCGAAATTTCGATATGCCGTTAATCATGGACTTAATAGTAATATCTTGCGCTCTTTATTCAAAGCGTTTCTGTTCTTTCTTCAAACCTAAACATTTCTGCTTATATATATTTTATTTATTATACAACGAATTAAATGTATAGGAATAACAATAATTTTTCTACGTTGTCAGACAAACTGCGCTGTTGACGATTCATGAGCATTATGTATTTTTCTATGTACTAGTTACATAATGCTAATCTCACCTGTTATTAAAATGTAATTTTATAGAAAAGCCACTGATTATGAAAAAATTTCCTAGAAAGTATTCTAATGTATACTTTTACTTTCTAAGTAGAAAATAACCCTGTAATATCTATATACCTATATCTGATAAATATTTAGTGTCAAGGATTTTATTTCTTATACATTGTGTACTCCTTAAATCCGAAAGAGTGAAAATTCACTGGTCAATAAGCAGAAAATAATTCGAATATAAGTTTACTCAATTATTACTCAGTATATACATCGTTTCTAAAGTTGTTTCTTCTATTATAGCAAAAAAAATGATGGCTCACTGTTTACTTGTTGAGTATTCATTCCTCAGTTTGTCAGGTACAGAGATACTTACAAAACAAGACGGTGCAATTATCAAAGGCAATGCTAAAATTTTGGGTTTAAATAAAATCACTTCTCTTTTTATAATCATTGAAAATTCTGTATATTTATTATAAAAATGTGTCAGTACCCGGTAATTATCTATACAAAGCAATCGATTGGAACAGACGCCGGTATATTCTCGCAATGCTAGTGAAAAATCTGACTCACACCGCTACAAACTTAATCCCCTGTTTTATCTCTCGTCCCCCCCTCGACTTCTCTATAATTACAACAATCACCATTCGCGGTGAATCGAACCGCAGCCAAGAACCAAAAACTCCCGCGAGGCAGTCCAGTAAGAAGACGAGTGCGCAGTAGCGCCTTTACGTAAAAACAATCCACAGGATACGTGCACTGGGACGTCAACTCGGTCACCGCATTAACAAATCAAAACCCCCGGCGTTTCTCAACACTTGCACACTTACCGCTGACCTTGCAAATGCTCCAACTCCTGATTAGCGGTTGGTGTTGGTGCTCCTGCTACTATGACAGTGTCGCGTGCAGAGAGACTAGTCGGGGCTGTATAGCTGCTCCACTCTATCGCTTCCTGCTAGCTACTCCTTGAACTTCCACTCCTGTCGGCACATCGGGCACAGGAGACTCGTCTGCTGGGAGTTGAGCCACTTCATGATGCAGTGTATGTGGAAGCAATGCGAGCACTGGCCCCACACTAAACGTCCCCAACAACAACAACAAACAAACACACAAACACACCGACTGTAGTCACTGCAAATGATGCTTATAATCCTACATATATAGTGGATCTAAGCGCTAATTGTTCGCGACCGATTTTCGTACTCGGAGACGGCACACCGAGCAACGAGAGGAGTGCCAGTCGGCGTTTTTGCACGCCCGTAACTGACACACACACACACACACACACACACACACACACAGAGGCGTGCGCGAGGGCAAGTATTATAAAGAGTAGCCGTGCAGTGGCAGCACAGCAGCAGCTCGAGCAAAGAGAGAGAGAGAGAGAGAGAGAGAGAGAGAACGCGAAGGGTGAGGCTCAAAACAATCCACGCGCCGATCGATATGCTACACCCTCGCCGCATGCAGCTCCTTCTCAATGTGTGTGTATGTGTTTGTGTACGCGCTCGTGTGTCTGTGTAGCCTACATTGCGCAGATGCGTAGAGAGAACTACACGCGCGCGTGCCGCGTATTATAACCCCCCATCCCTTCTTCCAAGCGCGCGCGTGTGTGTGTGTGTGTGTGGTATTACGTAAAACGCCGCGTCCATGTGGCACCCGGTGAAACACACACATATATATATATCCGCAGCGTATATGCGGACAGCTGGATGATTTTTCGATGTGTTCCTTGCGCGTTCGCGGTGCTTTGTTTCCTTCTTTTGACGACCGATAATAAAGAGAGAGAAAGAGCCGTTCTCGGGGAAGCGTGCAGTGGATGTGCAATGCTCGGAAAATTGTCTGGACTTTTGTTTCTTTTTTTTTTCGCTGTCTCGAAAGTAGAACATTAGAATTTCTCGGTTTTTCGTACAGAGACCGGTTGACGCAAACTATAGGATTTGAATAGTTTTTTGTTATTGTTCTATATACGCGTATCGTTATGATGAATGATATCGAATTGGATCTATAAGTTCACGACTTGGTTTCAGATTTGTAGTACTTGTTAATGAAACAGCTTTCTTATACTACTTCTTTTAAAATATGCTACTCGTTATTGAAAAACGAAAATAAAGTATTGTATTAGTATCGACACTAGAAACCTGTATCGTCTATATCATTCATTAAAGTCCAAGTCCTACTTCTATTCATTCAATAATTTTGACTACAACCTGTAAATGACGCGTAACATTGTTGCAAAATATTTTTCATCCAGCTTACAATAATCATGAAAATATTGTCTTATCAATAGCTACAATCTTTTGCACTGTAATTACGTATTATATTTTAAAGCTAAAGCCAATATTAGGAAATATATATATTTTTTAAACTTTTTATGAATGCAAAATGAATAAATTGATTTCGCATTAGTCGATTTGGCTTCCCATTCTATAAAGGAAATGGAAATTTTAAGAGATTTTCATTTTATTCGCCAACTGATAGTTATATGCAAATTCAATTAAAAGCTATTATTACATGTAGTAGTAATTGTTCTTATTCATTTTAAAGAATTTGGTTATAGAAATTACGATATACGTAAGCTATCTTGATATACTGTTAACTTTTATGTATTACTGTTAAATTTTGTGATCATGTTTTTTTTAATGATTTCGATTTTTATTATGCTCTATATGCAGATATTTAGTTTTGCCTTGAAGCTAAAAGTAAACGTGTAATTCAACATCCAAGCAAAAGACGTCTTACACTTTTGTTCATTTCTTAATGATATTATGTTTGTTGAATCATATTCCAATAATACACTTGTATATTTGGGTATTCACGAATTGTTTTAAAGTTCTCGAAAATTCTTTGTTTTTACATGTAACAAACTATTACAATACAAATAAGTCCGTTTCGCGCTTTGTGAAATTTGTGCTATTTTGTAAAAATACGACGTCCTTGCCTAATGCTCACGTATTGTTTTCAGGATATTACGAAAATACATTTACCTTGTTTAATTAAGTGAAGATAATAAAGTTTCGTTATACATTATATGAGACCGGTTGATTTTCAGCCCGATACCATCAATTAACGTCTAGCCTGATTAGCACACAATAAGTTAATCCAGTAATCCCATAGTCTTTTTACAACCTTCAGATACCTAAATCATCGGATGAGCGATCGTTCGCAACCACTACTTTCTACTAACAAACAGCCGTAAAAAAAAGAAAAGTAAATAACCCCGCGTATTGCGCGCAAAGACAAATTAGAGGTGTAATAGCAATCGAGTCGCTGGTGTGGAATCCGTATAATAAATATATAATGTTTTAAGCCTGTTACGTAAAAAAAAAACAGAGAACCGAGCAAAAAGGATAGGAAGCACCTGCATTCACAAATGTGACAACAGGATTGGAACGAGTGTAAACAGAGAGGCGGAGAAGTATAAGAAAAATTGTATAACCGAACGTATAGTGTGTCATACCTAAGGGGCAGTCGTCACCGGGGATCTTGCAGTCGGGACAACTCGCGTCGAAAGGCATCCGACAAATGCCGCAGTTGTCGTCGTTCGCAATCCAGCGCCAGGTGGCGACGCCTCTCCAGCCTGCGAAAACGAAAGCATCGACTTTTACTTTACCAACCAAGCTGACAGCATGATCGTTTTGCCGACTGCTATAAATGCATGGAGGATTTACTTCCATTACGAAGTCTTACTTACGACAACGAAGATAGACCCTAACTCCGTTGCTTTTCGGTTCCCTTATACTTATTTTGTAATTTTCAGAAGTTAATTTATTCAAATTTCAAAACCCCAACTTGTCGTTTGGGGTAAAAACGGTGTTTTTTTTTAAATTGATTTTCTTGGTTTATTTTGTTCATTACAAAGCACATATAGTTTAATGTGTGATTTACCTATTGCAACACTGTAAATTATAACACTCGTAGGTAACAATAGGGATTTTAAATATTTATATCAATTATGAAAACGTGCATGCTAAAGAATTTGATTATTTTAATTACGTTTTTTCATAATTATAGTAAAAAATAATAGTAACTTACAAATTTAAACAAATTTTCACAGTGAAAAACAAAGATTTGATGTTCTGAAAAATGTTATTATAAGATTCTTTGAAAATTTTATGTATTAAAATTAAAATACGGTATAAAAGGAGGTTCTACTTATTTACAATATCAATACGACATTGCAGCATATAATTCTTGCAAAAAGTATCAACATAAGTAACAAATATAACATAACCAACAAAATTTTGTGCTCTATTTAATACAATTTATGTACGAAAAAAAGCAAATGACATTTTATAGATTTTATCACCGATCATAAGTATATGCTATTCAAAAACCTAGATTCTATTTTTTTATTGTTAGTATGAACTACCGTGGTATGAACATGAAAAAAATGTAAACAATACACGTATATTATGAGTCTCAATATACTTACTATTTATTTTAACTTTCATATCTTTCTTCAGCTATTTCCAACACCAAGGCTCACCACTATTGAAAATATTCTTCGGAAAACGAATTTAACTATTAAATAAGACTTAATTGTCACTTTACCGGGAAAAATCCGCAATACTCATTGCATTCATTCGTTCGCCATATTGAAAATATTCAATATATAGCACAGGTCGCGCGCAGGGTTCAGAAAGTGCGCACGCATAACCGCGCATGGCGCTGCTCATTTGAAAAATGTTCTAGTGATTTACCACTGTGCATGATTTCAGGTTTTATAATTATAGTAAAATTATACTTACACAAACATAATATTTATATCAAATAATTGTAAGTTCAATAATAAAATATGTCTATTGCTATAAAAGATATAATATTTTCAATACTATTCACTTTGGTAACATTCCCTTCGACAAAATCTAATTCGTCAGTGATCTTCAAATATTCAGAACATTTCTATACTTTTATAATGCGTAAGTGGTAGAATGTAGAAAAGCACGATTTCCAAAATTGTTCACTGTTACTTTTATAAACAAATAAATAGACATTCTATAAAAACATGTAACTATCAATTAATTTAAATATAAAACTGAATTTCTAAGCAATGTTCATCTGTAATTTTTCTGCAGTTTGTTATTTTTAATCAATTGTTGGTTACATATACATGAGTTTGCTAAAATTCTATGCCGAAAACTGTGATTCACGCCAGAGTTAATTGCGGCGCAATTTCAACGCAGCCCATTAGAAATCTGAGTATCTTTCTGCGTAGTATGTATGTGTCAAACGTAATTAAACGTAGTTCCTTATAAAGTTCACTTGGACCTTCTCATTACTATATTGGTACATGAATTTTGATCCACAATTAATATCAGATTTATTAGACGCGGAACATTAATAAACGATTCCAGAACGGCAGCCCAGTTAATCAATTGAAATACTGGTTTCGAACAATATTTATTATATTGTTATTCATCTACATTCAATGCAGCTCTTGTACAATTCGTTTTATAATTTTTTCCATAAATAAGGATTTTTGATGAATGCGCGATTTAATACTGTACACTTAATAATGTGGAATATTACTTTTATACACATATGAACTGTAGATATGCAGTTTATCGGTTTCAAAGTATTATAATTTAATTTAATGTATAATTTACATAAACATTAAATTAATTGACACATAAAATGTAAATTAATTGAACGTTTTGTACAATCTCAAAGCATCAATCAATTTATTTACAGCAAGCGATGAAGCAGTTAAACGCCGAAGAAACGAAAACAAATGGCGTGCTCCAATATCGCCCGTGGATTTGTCGAGATAAATTCCCCGGGTATTTCCAGCCTTATAAACATCTCAAACGATATAGGTAATTCCAAACAAAGCTTTTGCGCGTTTATACGTAATATGCCCTGGGAATGTCCCAGATCTTTCAGTGGGTTTTTCCCCCTCAAGACAAGCGGCAACAACGCACCCATAAGGGGGTTGCTTTCTCTCCCACTCGAGTGCGCGACACAGAGAGTGACACAGAAAGAGAGCGACAGAGAAGAAAACAATCCGCATTCACACATTTATATTATACACGTATACAGTGCGAATATAATACATATCCCATGTCGGGCGCGGTGTTGTACAGTAGCATGTTATAACAGGCCAACCGACGAGCTTCTCTCTTTCTCTCTCTCTCCCGAGAGCAACATAAATCAATAATCCACTCTCATAAATACAAACAAACAAAAAAGCGGTGTAGTCGCAGGCAGAGAGGCAGTAGCTCGCCACCCCCACCCAACTGCTCACAACCCCCTCTCCACCGCGTATCAAAAAGTTCGAAAAAAGGAAGGAAACAATTCCGTATTAGTCCTATATGCGCATTCGGATTCTAGAAGTGTCGAGGCAGAAAGAGACGCCGTCATCCGGTGGATACGTGTTAAGCTACTCTCGTTAAAAAGGGCGAGAAAAGGACAAAGTTACACACACGTGCCGCTGCGCGCAGAGCCATAGCGAGTACAGATACCTATATACGCATGTACATAGCCTATAGGTACATAGATAGTTATATATACATGCGCTTGGCTGCTGACTGCTGCGCTGCTGCTGCTGCTGCTGCTGCCGCAGGAGCAATTCAGCAGCGCGCAGTTCCCTCCTCTTGAAAAATCTGCGCGTCGCTCCGTGAAAAACGAGCCTTGCGCGAGACCCTTTTACACTGGCGGTTTGCCTTGATTTTACCGGCTCCTCTTTTTGCTTTTGTACTTCAATTCTCGCGGATATCATTGAATTGGTCGAATTCTCATCGATGGGTCCGAGATTAAAAGATAATAAGATATTGTAAGAATTGGTTGGAGGATTAAAAAAATTAATGTGCTCCAAAATGACAACTTAACCATGTTTGATAATATTACCATGATAAAAGTTTGAATTATTAACAATGTTTACTCGATGATTCAATTATTGATTGCGAATAGCTTTTATAATCTGATTATGTAACAAAATATGTGGGGATGCGTCATACGTTTCGCGTCGTTCTACTTCACAAAATGCGTCAGAAATATCACCTGCTTGATACTTCGTGGTACTACAACTAAAATAATCGAGCTAATGCATGTTATAATCATTTTTATTATACGCCAAAGTTAATAAGTACTTTATATTTATTTTAAATGTTGCATGAATAAATCAAGTATAGCTTCTATTATCTATGATACAAGCAATAGTTAGCAGCAAGTGTTTGAAATAGTAATTAAATTTGAAAGAATGCCGACCAAATTTGTAAGTTTTGTTAAAAGTAGATTGATTTTTTTTAAAAATAAGAGAATATTAATTAAATTAGGAATGATACGTAAATGAATCATTCGCGTGGTTTCAACCTTCCCTTATATATATTATTTTATAATTATAAAAAAATTCTTCAACGAATAATTGCGCAGCTTACATCTCCGTTTGTGTAGATTTAAGTAATTTGATTTAGAAAACCAATAGCTCAAATCAACCACGTGGAAAACATAAAGCGTCAACAAAGAAAACCGATGGAAAGTTTTTCTACGAATAACCACCCGGTTTCGCTCCCCGCTTTTTCTCAACAAAGCAATCGTAACGTCGCAAGTTCTGCCCTAACAAAAAAAAGCCATATGCCCCAAAGTTTCAGCCCCCTTGAAACACAAGCGTGCAAGGGTCGCATCGCGGCGCGCGTTATTCGCCGCTCACATACAGACAAAGAACATTAAACGTACAGTATCAGCGCACACTTTGAAAGTTTCGTTCAACATCGCAAGCGGCAGCCGCAGTAGCTCAGCTCACGGCACGCGCGCACCCAGCGCACCACCAGCTGCGTAGTATACAGTGCGTCTCGTGCGTAAAACACACGTACATAGGGCGCTGGTACCCACACAGGCGCAACACGTGTAAAAAGTGCGCCAACGGCAGCCAAGGAACGGGGAAATCGTGCGGCGTTGGTGTTGGTGTGTGTGTCTTGCTCTTAGTTCGCGCGCCGGAGAGAGAGAGAGACAGAGAGAGTGAGAGAGCCAGAGCGGCACAGCCGCACAGAAGCGCGCGATAGTAGTAAAAAGGAGAGCGGGCTCGCGAGTACAACACAGTATAGTGGCGCGCCGCCAGCCACCCGAGTGCGAGCACAGTGTCTCTATATACCGTGGAGAGAGAGTGAGAGAGCAGAGTATCCGCGATTTGAGCGAGAGAGCATACGGGAACACGAGAGACAAAGAGAGAGAGAGATTCTCCGATATATGTGTATGTGAGAGAGGAAAAAAACAAGAGTCGAAGGGATCGTGGAGAAGAAGCGCGCGAATGTGTCTGTCGTCGTCGCCGTCGTCGCACTGCCGGACACGTCGAGTAGTGCTACAGCTGTATGGAGATGCCCGACCAACTTCTCTCCGGGCTATTGAATTAGGCCGAGAACGACGGCGCATCTGAGTAAGTCCTGGACAAGTCGCGCGTGAGAGAGAGAAAGAGAGATAGAGTGAGAGAGAGATAGTGAGCGAGGAAAGGTTTGGAATAAGAGGCCGGCGTCAAGACTCGAGAGAAGAGATCGGATGCGAGGCGCGGCGCGACAAGAAGATCGGCGGCGACGGCCTTCGGCAGCTGCCTCGCGGCGACGCGAAAACAAGAAAAAACAACTCCGACGAGACAGAGAGCGAGAGAGCGTTTGTAGAGTCCGAGGCCAAGGTAACCTTTCGTCGTTCCGTTTTATGTATGCCGACCGAATATTCTTGTGATAAATCTCGCTCGCTTTCTGTCTCGGTTCGCCTGGCCTCTCTGCGTGCGTGAGTGCGTGTGTGCGTTTGAGAGCGCGTGCTACTTTGCGCGTTTTGTCATCGACGGGCCCTTTGCGCGCGCGGACTTGTATTTGACGGTTTGGAGTTTTCGAAAAGTCGAGAAAGGGCCGGGCTGTTCCGCGACGCCCTTGCCGCGCTGCTTTATTTCGATGTATTGCTTTTTAATGCAAACGTTCGGCTGAATGATTTGTTTGGCTCGATAACTACTGATTTGTTTTTTAAGCAGTTTAAACTATAGATGTAGGTTTATTAATTTATTTGAAAATTGCTTGCATCTGAAGTTCGCGTATTCTTATCAGAATATTAAGAATGTGGAGTAGAGTGAAAAACCAAAACAGTTTATATTTGTGTATGAATTAAAAAAGAAAAACAATGGAGTAGGGAAGAAAATTAATTTATGATTTTGTTTTTCAGAACAGTGGCAGGTGCAAATTTGTCTTTGCTTGTTTCACCTAATTGACCATCATGGTTGGCTTTCTCGAGGAGGACAAGGGACTTTTCCCTATCCAGAGTATATCTTCCATAGTGCAAATCTTCCAAAATCAATTGGAAAATAGTGCGGAGCCAGACCTTGCTTTGCTTTCAATTCTTGTCGGAGCTATAGAAAATTCTTTGACCTGTAATCGAAACTTTGTATCGGATGAAGCAGCTGCTTACGATGAACCAAAACTTCCACCTGTGGAATTTCTGTTAGCAGAAGCCATGTATACAAAGTTTAACACAATTATTAAAAGCGCTGTGGATCTCTCGGTATATAACACAAAATATGCAACGAGAGAATTGGTGAAAAGAGTGTCAGATGTTATTTGGAATTCTTTGACAAGGAGTTACTACAAGGATCGTGCACACCTACAAAGTCTTTATAGTTATTTGACATCTAATAAGCTTGATTGTTTTGGAGTTGCCTTTGCCGTCGTGGCTGGGTGTCAAGTTTTGGGCTTCAATGATGTGCATCTGGCAATGTCTGAAGATCATGCTTGGGTTGTTTTTGGAAAAAATGGGGAAGAAACTGCAGAAGTAACATGGCATGGTAAGTTTATGTTTTTTAATTTAATATAAAAATATCTCTTAAAGTTAATATACATAACCAAAACTTATATATTCTACTCTTAAGAAATTGATATAAAGTAAGAGTTTTTAAATTTATTATTAAATTTAAATGAAAGTACATTGTTAGAAATACTAGATGTAAAAGTGTATGCAATATAAATTAAAACTAAATATTTTGTGTAGGGAAGGGAAATGAAGACAAACGTGGACAGCCTGTCGATTCTGGTATAGCATCAAGATCGTGGCTATATGTAAATGGACAAGCAGTTGTATGTGATCGAGCAATGGAAGTAGCAACAATAGTTTCAGCAATAAATCCCAGTTTTAGTGCAACTGCAGATGCTATAGAAGTTGCTTTATTACAACAAGAACTTCTTTGGTTACTTTATGACTTAGGGCACTTAACAAAATATCCTATGGCTCTTGGTAATCTTGGAGAATTAGAAGAAGTTGCTCCAACTCCAGGAAGACCTCCAGCAATTAATCTCTTCCAAGTACAAATATTTTTACAAGTAATTATAATGGAATTAGATGTTAATAAAAAATTAAATTTACTTTTATTAATAGGAAGCCGTTCGATCAGCAAGAAAATATTATGGAAATGCACATGTTTATCCCTACACGTATCAAGGAGGATATCTTTATCGACATGGCTTGCATGCAAATGCCCTTGCCTCATGGGCTGATGCTGCCGATGCTTTGAGAAAGTAAGTACTACATAGAATCAAAATGCAGCTAAAGTTTTATTTATTTTTGTGCTTTTGTCTTTATTGGATTGTTATGTTGGAATAAAATTTATTACTATAATCTGTTTTGATACATGTTAGTGTAATAAATAAATCTAAAAATCTTTTAATTGATGTATTAGAACTCAAAACTCAAGATGGACTTGTATCTTATATTATACTCTAAATTAATCTATAGCTATTGAAATTTATAAAAAAATTTTTGAATGTAGTTATATATATTTATCACGTTACTAAAAATAAAAATCCAATAGGTATGATTATTCTCGAGATGATGGAGAAATATATAAGGAATTACTTGAAATTGCCAATGAACTAATACCACATACAGTGAGAGCAGATGAACATTTACTACGACAACCGCGTTGTTTCGCTTACTTATTACGTTTTTATGATGGTATCTGTCAATGGGAAGAGGGTGCCAATACACCTGTTTTGCACATAGGCTGGGCAAGACCACTCGTTAACACAATCTCCAAATTTGATGCAAGTATTCGTGCTCAAGTTGTAATCGATTGCTATGAAGATGATACTAAACTCTTGGAAGGAAGTTCCGATGAAACTCTGAACAACAACAATAATAACAACAATAACTATTACAAAACTAAGGTTTTTATTTCTATGTTTTATTTCTACAATATTTATTATCTATATTTATATTTATTATAATTTCTTTTTTACACAAGAGGTGTGTCAGAGGAAAAGATTCCTACCTTACCCACTTAAGTAATTTACTCAATTGATATACAGAAAATTAAAAATAAATTTCCGAAATGAATTCTGATAGTAACTCACGAAGGCTTAGCGTCATATTCACTGTTTCTTTAAATTTTCCTCAATAATGTTACTGCAAAAATGTCATAAAACTAAATTTTCGTCCAATATATACTATTCGGAAATTGTAGGTAGAATTTTATGAAAATAGTGCTTATAGAGTTTTTTCAAAATAAAAAAACATCAACAATTGAATGTCATATCCATATCAAATATTGCATTGCATTGGAAAATTTATTTGTCAAATAACATAGTGTCAATTATAGTAGTAACGTAGAAATTTTTACAATTAAAAATATGAATTATGGCAATTTTAGAAATAATACGAAAATTCTAATGATATATTACAAAAAAAAGTATTTGATGAAAAATACTACTAAACATAATTAGTAATACTAAAGAGAAAGTATTTGCCATTTTTTACTAAGTAGTAAATTTTGATATACTATTTAATTTAAATACTATTAAAAAATTATTAAATATTTTAGAATTCATTCAAATTTTCTATGAACTTTATAAATGAATTGTGTTTGCAAGTACATAACTACGATTTCAATTCACAATTAATCAGCAAATATTGACAGAATTTTTTTTTCACCAGGAGAGGTGTAGCACAACGCGTGACCTCATAAAAAGTCTCGAATCGAAAGTACCTGAAAACCCGGAACCCATGCACCCGGGCATCCAAGCCCTGGCTGCAGCCTGCGGCGAAAAGATCCTGAACAGGGATTATTTACTCCAAGGTGACGGTGAGCCATTCGTCGCCCCAGCAGATACAATGCTGGATTTGCCAATGTCAACTTCGTCGGTCTGTGGCATCTCAACACCGTCCACCTCGCAGGACAGTCTCGATGACGGAATGAGCGAGATGGAACTCGAGCTGGACTCGGATGAGAACGAAAGCCCACGGATAACCCTGTACAGTCAGAAAATGAAGGGCTTAAAAGATCTGCTGCTTGCGGAGAAACTCAATACTCACGCTGTCTCGCTGCAGCTGACAGCTCAGAGCCAGGTACAGATAGGTAAAAAGACGAGGGGTACTGAGGAAGTCGTCGGGCTGGGACAGAGGCCCAAGAGAACGAGGAGAGAATAGTGATTGCCAATTTGACTGCTTTAAATGGCAAGTCATTGAATGTTTTTTGGCACCTCGCGAGCTGCGGCCCGATAAAGCGTTGCGCAGGAGCTGCAAAAATGTAATAGAGTAAAGTGCTTTTAAAATGAGAATTACTGTTATAAGTTACTCAATTTTTAATTTTTTTTAACTTAAAATTCATAATGCACGGTTTCAAAAAATTTTTTAACTAGAAATTATATGATACAAAGTATATTTTAAACTTATTACAATTAACTGTACAAATTTTTTATTTCTAATTATAAATAGATTGTTTTAAAAGCACAGCCTCTATGCCATTGATATTCCCTATTGTGGGTTTACTACTGCGTTACAAGAGAACGTTAATAAAGCGAGAACGAAAATTGCAGAAGCATTATATTCGTTGTCGTTTGAGATAAAGTGATGTCCAGACAAAGTGGAATAACCGCGGGGCAACAAAAATTCGTAGAAGAGTACAAAACAAAACAAAAAATTTATCTTATCTTATATTGTAGTCAACCGCTGCGGGCATTCGTGCTTATTGTCTTTTTTTAATCGCTTCCAAAACACTTGCCGAGGAAAGATTTCAGTAAAATGTTTGGAAATGCGAATTTTTATATTGAGAAAAATAAGTAATTTACCTAATTAGTAGGTATCTTTTTTTATTGAAAATTTTAATTGGATTAAAGTGTGTATTATAAATTTTAAATTTTATACTATAACTTTTAAATATTTTTGAATAATTGTGAACTTATATTTTCTTTAAAAAAAGAAGAGGATTTAAGAAAAAAATAACGTTTTACTTAGATCTTAACTCAGCATTGACTTGACTGAGACTGGCGTGTTCGCACGACTATTTATTTTGCGTACGGCGCAAATAAATATTTTTTATTACATATATCTGTGTCTATTGTCTTGTTGCACTTTTGCTTATTTATTGAGAAGAGTTTTTTCCTCTTAACTCTTTATATAAATATATATTATATCTCTTGCACTATCAATTGCGATTGACAAGTTGCCGTTAATGTTTTTTACATTTACATTATGGTGAGACGTAGTTGAGAAATTTCTATTAGAATGACGCTTTTATAATCTAGTTAGCAACCACAACATTCCGCTCCTTATTTTATGGTGTAGAACTAATTAAGTTTTATTTCTAGAAATTATGTCTTAAGCATGAATTGCTCGCTTATTTTTATAATTATTTATTATGACGTGACTTTAAGTGCGTAAAATTAATATAAGTTTTCTTTGGTCAAATTGACCTATTAATGTTGTTAGGAACGGCAATCACGTATATTGACAGCAATTTAATTCAATTCAAGATGTATACACTTTTACTTTACTTTAAATCAGATATTTATTCAGTGTTCACGCCATATTTTTTATTATTACTAAAAAATTTTGGTTTAATAAACTAAATTCACAATATTAATTTTCCTAAAATGTTAATTTAAAGAATATGGCATAATTAAACAAGAAATATCTATTTGAAAGTAGCGACAATTTTTCCAAGATCCACATTTGGTTTACTTATTATCATTAAAATATTTCACGTCAATGCCACTAATTTTTTATCTACATCGTAATCATCTAAAATCTAATTGCAATACATTACTTACTCTTCTCAAGCATATATTTTACAGAAATAATTCGCTTACGACTGATCGCTTCGAATGATTCACGCATTTTTTCTATTTACAAAGTTTGCCACGATTTCATTTACATTTTAAATTTTTGCATCCTTTTATGATACTTTTTTCTCTCTCCTCGGTACCTCGAACAATCACGATGAATACGTAAATGTACCTCGACGATAGAAAGCGTCGTGGCCAATAATTCGAAGGAAACTTGGTCGATGTTTTGATGGATTGTTATTATAGAATAGGATTGTTGAGGGTAAATAAATGAATGATTATAATGACAGATATGTAAGAAAGAAAGAGAAAGTGAAATAAAAGGGTTTCGCATTGTTGAATTTAAATGGAACAACGATCAAAATTTTCAGTTTATAATTTTTTTTTACTGTTTTTAAAAATCAAATATTCTGTTAATTTTTTATAATGACATGAAGGATTCTAGATTATTCAAATAAAATAGTGCTATTATAATTAATGATTTTTATTACATTGAAATTGTTATAAACATGCTACGATATTCTTTTTAGATTCAACAAAGTGTAGAAAAAACCTGTAGAATAAACACAGTCCGAGTGTATCATCGACGATCACGTAAAAAAAATAATAAAGGGCGCTATTATACTGTGATGCTGAATATACTATATATATTATATTATATATATATATTATAATTCATATAGTAAACTATTAATAATTGTAGTGATAATAAATTGATATTCGACGCGATTTGGCAGGCGAAAATAACTTCACAATATGCAAGGTGAAATGCTCAGATTTAAGTCAGCTACTAAATAATAGAATCATATTGAAGCTTGATTTTAAAACCAAGTTCTAATATAGCTATAGAATTTAGAGTATTTTTTTTTTATTGGAAAAATAATCCAGACATATAATATTAACAAGGTAATATGTTATGCATATGCTTGCATTCAATTTTTCAAAATTTTAAAAACATTGATCTTCGAAAACAAGTATTTTAACCTAACTTTAACCTAAATTAAGAGTATTTGCCATGTATTCTTCCTTTCCTTGAAGAGACACCTAAGATCTTATTCCGCGCCGTGTCAAAGCCATAAAAACTATTGTATTTGATAAAGGATATTGACCGTCGAGAGATGATATCTAGAAAAATCGAAACACGCAAAACTTAACTTCTCTTTATGGCTCACTTTTGCTAATTTGAATTAACAAAGAATCTATAAATACATTGGTATAAAATTGCTACTCATTTTTCTTAAACTAGGTGTATATATACATTTAAACTCTCAGCGTTCAAAAGAAATTATTAGTAGTTTATATTTTAAGATTTATTTACTTTTATGAAACAAAATCATAATACTTGCATTAACTTCAAAAAACAAATTTGTAAAATAGCATAATTATTTATGAATTTATTAAATTTTATCTAACTTATTTTTAGTAATTAAACATGATTAAGATGTTTTTAGATGTATAATATGGAAAGTAATGTATAAACTTACAGAAGATCTTATAAGCTAGTGTCATTTTACGCAGTGCGTAAGTTATATTACTACATTAAGAATTCTAACCTTACAGGTGTGAATTAATGATAATCACGATACATATTTTTTTTAAATCTTATGTAACTTGATCTAAATTAAAATTTGAGTTTTTAAAAAAATATTCTTTAAATTTCCGTAAAACGGAGTAAAGGAAGTACCAGTGAAGGCAAGCCAAGATTTTTAATACTGTATACTTTTTTCGCAAATTAAATAATAAATATTTTTTCCGTAATTTTGGAAAATAAATATAATAATATTTAAAAAGTCTTTAAAAAAATATTTAATATTTATTTTACAATAAAAATATACAGTATTGCAAATCTGCTTCACTTATTCACGTATACTCCTTTGACCATTCTACAGTGTTTAGTGTATTACATCTGGAATCTCTAAATGATATACCTCGCTTAAAAAGAATAATGTAATTATTAAATTTTTCTAATGAAGTTTTAATAATTCATTAAATAAATTTGAGATATAATATATATTACCTCAAAGTATTTACATTTGAATCTTTATTTAGACATTATTTCGAAGAGAAAACTTTATGCCAATATTAAGGTTATAAAAAATAACAATTTTATAACCAAAAAGCAGGCTAAAAAGAAAAATTTAGTTTTATGTGTTTCGAACATTATTGTGCGTATTTCCACGTGTCTTTGCCGTGTGTTAAGAGCCGCGCGTGCCCAATTGATTGATAATGTTGTGATTTTGCGATCGTTGCCTCTATTTGGAGAATTTGTCTCCATCATTGTCTTGCCATAATTATTGTCATCGATGAAAACAAGTTAAAATCGTCTCCCGTTCTATGAACGAACAGTAAGAAGAGAATTTCTTTTTCTCAGAATGTACAACGTTTCCCTTGTGGTAATTTTTTTCCTATTTTTTTTTTTAATCAATCCAGAAGAAAATCCCGGTTATTTTGATCGCTCATACTTGTGTATAATTTTTGGTGTCTGAGAAAATTTAGGCTGGATAATATATATATTGAATGAACTTTTGTAATTATATGGGTTATTGGATTATCTAGTGCTAATATAAGTGTTTAAGAGCTGAATATATTTTCTAATCATGAATTATGATTTAAAACCTAATATTGCATTAAAAAGAATAAATTATTTATTAGCGAATAACATTATTGTATCTATAATTGTAAAAACGAAATATTGATATTTCAAAATTTATAATACGCAGATCAAATTTTAATATATTGATGAAAAATCTTTTTTAGCGTTTAGTGTGTCAATATTAGTTTGCATAATTGATTGAATGTCAAATTTTTGCCAAACATTTAATTTAATTTATTAAAAAATTTTATTTAAAAGAATATTGATATCAAAATTATCCCTTTTTATATCAGAGGAATATATATACATATATATTTTTACAATGTATTCAATTAAAAAAAAAAAGAAGCATAATAATATATTAAAAATTTTTTTAACGTATAAGTTTCTGAATTTTTCACAGCGTCGTATTTTACGTCGTGATTAGAGCAGGGGCTTTAGTGTAGTATATAGAATGAAAGCGATTATCGTAGAAAAATCAGTATTTTTGTATTGTCGTTCTCGTTTGTGTGAAGAATCTAGCAGCCGTCGCATAGATTTTAACTTTTTATTCTCGATCGGAGAGAACAGATTAATTAATGATTAAATAAAGAATACTAAAAATAAGACTTTTAATAAAGAACCAAGTGAAATAAGAAATATTTGATAATATTAATAATTATTACAACAAATAATAATTCAATTATTTTTGTCATTGTTTCTGATATTTTGTACCTTTGAAAAAGTATTTCTATTATTACTATAATTTTGTACTGACATAATTAGATACTTTAACTTTTCGTACAAAAGAAAAACTTACTGTTCCTGTTGTTGATATTAAAGAAAAACGAGTTCCAATTCCACTTGGTTCTACAAATTTGGGCATCGTGGTAAGATTAATGTATAATAAAATCTGTATTAAGCGTATTTGTCATATAGTTAATCTTCATCTATGTATTGCTCTCATTCTTATAAACTTCTCTTTATTCGCTTGTTAGCATACAATAAGAATAACTATCCTTAAACCAGTGTTGACAACGATAATGAAAAAAAGGAAAGAAATAACAAGTGTATCGATACTACTTTACTCACGCAAATAATGATTTTAATCAGACATCAATATTTAACCCTGTGTATTTTCTCAGTGAAATAGTTGACAAATGACTGCGTTAACTTCGAATATAACCGATAAATGACATGCAATTGTAAAACGCGCGTAATGAATTCGTGCCATCTGTATTTAGTTCTTTGATCATATACGGAAAATGTGAGATCTCTCCGACGTTTAAAGCTTGTCAAATCAAAGCTACACTGATTACATTGCTAATTAAGAATAATGCGTTGTTCTTGACGCACAAAGTTTATCTGATTGTGTAGTATGTAGCCAATATAATATCGATCAATCCATAGTAGAATACACTCTAATGTATATATGTCAAGCTCGAAGACTGATGTCTCATTACTAAACCTTCATAAATACCGTATGAATTTATAAAAGGACAAGCTTCAAAAAATATTCGTAATCCTTTATGCTTTAACCCTCTAAACGTTAGTCCATTTTATTTAAAACAAAATAAATACTCAAAATAAAAATAATTCGAAGCATATTTTGAAATAGTATGTAACTAGAATATAAAAATTGTATAAATTAAGTTTCAAAATATAAAATTGTAAAATATTACAAACTATCTAGTTCTAGAGGGTAAGATCTACATTTACAAAAGCTTCATATAAGTATATGTATTATTGAAATAACATTTCAAGCAGTAATATAAGTAACTAAACCTAAATTTAAGTCTTCGAGCTCTTGTCAAATTCACGTTAGACGTTTAATCAACAGGAAATTAAAGGAAACAATCTACTTCCACGGGGGCATATTAAACTAGAAGTATAAGAAGCTATTAGAGCTATAAGTCACGGTTAACATAACTCATTCGTACGTACATGATACATGAGTAAAAATAAATAAATACATTTATTTCATTCTAGTACATGGGTATGTCTATATGTACTTAAGCAGAGAAACGGTTGGAAAACTATATAAAACTAATAACAGATATAAAGACACTAATTTAAAAAATGTTCAATTTTATTTGTAGCGACCAAATGTTTATTTAACGAACAGTTCATTTTAATATTAAAAAGAAAATTTTAATCCTAACAAACTGTTAAATGGACATTCAGTCACTTATTTGCCGATTATTAAAATGTAACATTGTCAATCAAATTCTCGAAAAGTAATATTATTTCCGTCCCTTTATGTATTTTAATCAATTGTGAATTTGATTTATTTCATTTGGGCCTATTTTTATTAATCTGTAATCCTTCAATTACTTATTGAATTTTTGTAAGAAAAAGTAATACTACATTCGCATGTTGGTCAATGAAAATGAATTCAATTGAACTATCTAAAGTTTACAAATAACAATGTTAAATATCGAGCAAAGAAAATTATTATTATTGTTACTTGGCTCTAATTGTTGTAATTATTAGAGCAAGTACACTAATTAACTCAAATCTTATGTTTGTGCGTTCGTTGAACATTTGAGAGAGAATGAGAGAATGAGAAAAAAAGTGAGAAAGAGAGCATAAGGGACCGAGAGATTTTCAGAGATATTTAAATATATATATATATATATGTATCTATATATATATACATAATAATAATAAAAGAACCCCCGAAGTTGCTTCCTTACACAAGAAGAGCCATGAGTTTAACAAGAAGTTCTTGTGCATATTTCCGTTTTTAGGAAGATGCCGATGATACGTTTGAACGGGCTCAAATAGAGTGTAAACGCAGTTATATTGTTGACTGACAGAACAGTGATTTGTAAAGGCATCATGGAAATGTCTTGTTTTTTTGTGGATTATAATAAACTATTTTATTCTACACATACCTGTTATTATTTGTACCTAATCCTAATAATAAAATATAAAATAAACTACTTTCAAATCTTTTATTTTTATATTTAATTTATTTTTTTTATCGCTATAATAAAAAAGATTAATATTGTAAGATAAAAATTTAAAAAAAATCATACGTGTTATAAACAGTATGTATTTTTTCGTTTTTGTACTTAATGCAGACAATCGTAATTTTTTTTGCCAAAGAATTCTGGCCAATGACGGTAAAATAGGCTTGGGCCGTCGCTAAAATGAAGCTTTAAGTCTTATAATTTAATAAAAACGCGTGTATGTAATTGGAATCTGAAGAGACGGTCACCTGGCTTTAAACTGGTATACAGGTATCTGCCTTCAAGGTCGCGTCTGGATTCTTTTTTTTTTACTTTTACTTTTTTTCAGCGACAATACATCTCGCACAACGAGTCAAGCTCAAGAAGGTTAAGGAATTTTTCGTTACTCTTGAATAAGAAAGAATCTTTGGCCATCATGCAGTACACGACAAAGTTTCCACGTGATAGTGTGTCATTTTCTGGATACATTTACAGTTTTTAATAATTATTTTATCTATTTGAAAAACGATTATTTTCAGTGTAAATTAAATTTGATAAATAAATTTGATAAATGTTTAATAAATAGGTTTTGAAATGATTCAATTTGAAAAATAAATGCTAATAAATATTAAACATTTTTAAAGAATGATATGGTTTAATTATATAAATAATGCAAAAAAGTCAAGACATATTATATATCTATAACTTTTCTTTATTGCAGTGTTGTACAATTTTTTTTTCGTTATGACGCACTTATACTATAAAACGTGTAATAAATTACAGAACGGTTACATCTTATATAAAGTAATAATGCTTAAAAAGTACAGGTAATATTTGGTCATTTTTGCTTTTGTGTAAATAATATATAATATATATATCTATGCATAATCAAATATAGCTAACAATTCGTTTTGTCTCTTTTTCGTTACAACAATGCATGCGCGCGCTCTTTCTCTCTATCCACAAAAGAAAAAAATCATCGGGCGTCCTTATTTACGATGGTAACACTATATACTTAAAAATTGGAACTGTTGTTTTTCTCATCATATTTTACAGTGCACATACTTTCGCGTACGATGATCAGACGGGAATTGACATTAATACTGCATTTACACATGACAAAAAAATATAAAACAAGGACTTGATTTACATACGTTGATATGAAAAATATAAGAGTAAATTTCGCAAAGAAACGAGGTACGAAAATAAGATAAAAACAACAATGGGGGATTTAATCCCGAGTAATTACAAAATCTACTTACAACTTTACCGCCAAGTAAGTAATCGGAAAGAAATACATAAATCTAAGTTATTATCATAAAGTGCACAGGACCAAGTTTGATTAAAAAAATACTTCAATTAAATAAACGTCGATTTCGTTTGGACCAAATCAGAAAACGTAATTTTTCTCCTTAAAAAAAAACAAGTATAAAAAATGAAAGAAAACGTAGTTTCTCGAGAAAAAAAAAGAAAAAAAAAATTAATGATAATAGATCATGAACCATTCAGTGAAGCGTTTAATGTGCTGCGTTGCCGCATGATTCTCGTCTTGCAGTCGGCGATTCTCGTCTCGCAGCCGGCGAACCTCGTCCTCCAATGAGAGTCTGCGGCGCGTTTCACGCGCTACGCGCATCTCGAGGCTTGACAAGTGACTCTGCAGATCCGTGACCGACGTACTGCAGCAAAAAAGAATCATTATTTTTATAAATTTATTTTAAATGTGTTTAAACTAAATAAATCATATTCACTAGCCGATCTGTTCCATAAATAATAGTTTTTTTACGTTCGAAAATAAAGTGTGTGTACTTTCAATTTACTTTTAAAAATTCTTTATCATAAAAGAACTTACGGAATCGTATTTGACCCTTCTATAATTCTATCTTCAGACCATTCTTGATTATGTTTAGAAGTTTTATTATTTAGTTCATCTTGATGGTTTGTGGTCCAAGTATCAGTCTCAGCCTCGGGTGAACTTTTTACATCTTTATTAGTCAAATTACTTGGAGGCTTCGTCATTTGTTGGGGTGTTTTTGTTACTCGTGGGGATAGTCTGTAATGTTTTTAGTAAAATTAAAATGAAGCTTTTAAAAATTAAAATTATGTCTACTAAATTAATATTAATCGTAGTTTGCTTATCTCTGTCGGCTACAATTTATCTGTATATCAAAATTTCATATTTCTCAGTCTGTTGCTAAAATTTGTTATGTAAAGCAAAATTTGAACTAAAAAAGTTTTTCGATATAAAAATTAATCCAATTGCATAACATTTTTCGAATCGTTACAGGAAGCATCGGAGTAGAAAGGAGAAGAGGGTAGATGGGAATAGTGGCCTTTTTGCTAATCAGGAATCTGTCGATCCAGAGATCAATAAAATGCATATTTATTGTTATATATCACCGTTCTTTACAGAAAACTTTATTTAAAAATACAAATATCAAATTTTACAACTAATTTTGTAAGCATCCGAACATAATGAAACGTGAATTCGTTTTCTTTAAGCCAGCTATTGGCGCCATCTAGTTGAAAATATTTTCATACGCTAAAACATATCTTCGCTAACACTATACGGAAAGTGTGAAATATGGCATTGTTTATTCATAAAATTAAAAAACTTGATTTTAAAGTTATGCGGAACAAAAATAATCAATCTTGAACTGTCATTTGTAACCGCGATTTCGTATATAATTTAATTTAAGTTTTTGCATAATTTATGTTTAAAAATTATCTGGTATTTTATGAGTAACACATTAAATCTATGTTCTAAAATTAAATATTAAGTTTAGCATCACTTATTTTTAAAAAATATTAAGAACGTGTAAAAAATTGATACACAATTTTAAAAGTTAGATTATAAAAAATGGGTTTTTATCTAAAGATTCTATTCTTACAAAATAAAATGATAGTAAAGTAAATAACATGTATTCATAAATATCACCATAGTTAATATTCTGTACTATTATGAGTACATAGAGGAATAAACGAAAGTAAAACATCATTTTGAAAAATATTTTCAAAAATAAAAAGATCTACAAGGCACTGCAGTATTTTCTATAAAAATAAAAAACAAAAAAAGCAGGTATTGTAAAAAATACTAAAAATAGCATAATCTATTAAAGTTATGTTACTTAAAATGAAAGAAGTTTGGAAATACATAAAAATTATCCAGACTAAATTGTACAGAATCAATCTCAAATCAGGAACAATACGTTATAACAAAAAAAAATTATAAGATTTCAGGTTTATAATAAAAAATAACACATATAAAAAGAAATTGTCAAAATAAAATCTAGTAATTAGGTGTAGCATACATAATAAATATGTAAAATCTACACTATTCCTCTCCGCTTCATTATCCTTTAATTAGTAATGAATTATATTTATATTCTATTAGTTATGAACTTATTTTGTCTTATATTTTCTCAAAAAAGAATTATTTATGAGCATAACAGATATATTGCGTTCGATCGTAGTGCAATCGGTGAAGTATTATCTATTTTTCAAAAAAAATTTACCTTTCTTCTTTCGTCATTTTGTTTTCGCTAGGCGCTGGACTCGATGCCGTACTGGCATTCGAAATAACAGTTGCTGGCCTTGCCATTGTCAAGATAACTTCAGAACCTGGATTCCCATTTTCTTGCGAGCCATTTGGCAATACGCTCAGAGTGGATGTACTATTACCGCACAGGTTTTCGCGTGATCTACATCTGTTCTGAATCTCTAGTAAATTATTATTCATTTTATTCGAATTTTGATTATTCTTTGTATTCTGACTGTTTATTGGATGCCCATCGTCTGCTATATAATCGGGATTTATGAGCTTCATGAGATCTTCTTGTAAAGTGCTAGATGTTAAATTTGCTGAATTTCTATGTGAATTTCTAGCACCAGATTTTGGTCGAGGACTTTGATTACGCGACCCAGCACTCGAAGGAGTTAAATTACCAGCACGATGTTTATTTGCTCTTCTAAGTCTGTAAATAATAATTATGTTAATTGCTGATTTTAATATCATTTTGAATAATGTTTTAAATAGATTTGCTACATAAATTGGCAATGCATTTAAATGAATTGAACTATAAACTCTTCTGTTTAAGGGTCTAAGAAAGTAATTAGATAATAATTCCGTTTCAATTTTTATATTTCCTAAGTTTGAAATTATTTGTTTTAGTAATGAACGCATAAACATGTTTATGTTTACCTTATGCCAATAACGATCCAATTTATGCATACCTGGGTGAAACGCTTCCTGATCCGTTGGACAACTCATCCTCACTCGGTAAAGTGGAAACGTCAACCGCATTGCCATCAATTCTGACCTCTGGAGGCAAACTTGAGGTAAAATCCTTGGGTCTGTACTCGATACTAACTTTATGCGGTACAGGCCTCTCGGACATCGTAGTTTTAAGGCACGTCACTTTTTCACCCACTTTAAATTCTTGTGGTTGCTGTACCTCGTGTTCTTCTTTTCTTTCGCTATTCAAGTCCATTTGTTGCAACAAATCTGTTTCGTATTTGCTTCTTCTCCTCTCATATATTTCCTCGTTATTGGCTTTGCTCTCTTCGTAAACATCGTAAGACTTTGAACTACGATCAGCCTTACTCTCATTATGAGATGTGGATGATTGTTCAAATTCAGTGTAACGAACGAGGTTATTATTGCTTCCTGATTTTGGAAGACTGTAAGTTGCATTTTGTACAAGTGGAAGAGAATTGGAAACCGATAATTTCTGATGACCTACAAAAGTTAAAATAATCTTTTAATTACATAAAATATAGTGAGTTTATTATAATCTATTAAACAGATTTGAGCATTGCAGATAAATCAACTCAAACGTAACAAAAAATTTACAAATTTATACTTTTCAAATTATACCTTCATTTTTATGCAGCTCTCGTTGCGAAGCATAAATGTTTTCTTGCTTTGTTTCGTACTTCTCCTTTTGTAGCTTAACATAGCTGGTCGTTATGTGTTCTTGATTGCGATGTACGTTTTCGAGCCTCTGATAATTTTCGTGTCTAATACTCTCTTGAATAGCTCTAGGTGAAACATAATTACTCTCTTTAAGATCGTGACTGTGCAAGTGATTGTGGTGCCTTAAGTTGTCATAATTTTTTCCAGTGGCGTAATGAGACTCCTTTTCCTTTTTTGGCGTGCAGGAGCTGGCTTTATTCGGTGTGCCTGCTTGGTAATTCTGTCTCGCGGGTAGAGGTGGCGGGGTACCATCTCTCCGATTAGGGTCTTGGTCTTGCGATTCTAACAGTTCGTACCTTCGAAAGTGATCGTTGAATAATTAATATGGGGCGAAATTGGTACTTTTTACCATAATGTATAGAAAAAAATCACGAGATTTTGAATAAATATTTATCTGAATAGTTCTACTCAAATAATTTATTCGAAACAGCTCTTCTTGTTTTGAATCGATAGTTTGAATAGGAAGTTTAATATAAATATTCACTCAGAATTAGATAATTTCTTTTTCAATGTACATATACTTCAAATTCGAACATTTATTCTCTGCATATAAATAGGATGCAGGATACCGATCAAACTGTATCTCTCATCATATAAAATTGTGAAAATTGTAAAATAACTAGGTGGTGATTATTTCTAGGAAATAAAGTTTACCAATTCATTATTTAATACTTTAAAGTATATTGATTATACAAGTTTTATTTAATAACAACATGACGATATGAAAAATGAAATATTTATGAAATTTTTAAAAACGATACTTTATTCATATTCCTCTTTTTTCTAAGCAGTAAATATTAAATAACATCTTAAAATGAACATCGTCGAATTCGGAGTGCATGTACCCACAGCCGTCGTCGTCGTTCAACGATAAGCGGTTTCGTAAGCTATCGTAACGCACACAACACTCACCATCGATCGTCAGTGCTACTGTGTCCGCTGCTGCTGCTGGTCATGGTACCTTCTATGGGAAACCGCGGATCGTTGAACGACCTGGAGCTCGAGCCTGTTCCATAGCCGGAACTGTTACTGGATCGCGGAGGACTAAAAGACCGATCGTACCTCCTTTGATGTGGCATGGCTGTCTGTTGACTCGGGGTGTTGTCCGGATTAGTTACGTTCTCGTAATCCCCCTCGTAATTACTCGATAAATACTGGCAGTTCGGCAGCGTACAACCCCTGAAACGAAAATATGTTTCGTTAATGGATCCTCATTAATCGTTGAATACTCTAACGAATTTAATATTTTGTATTTAAGCTATTTGTACAAAAGTATAGTAACAAGTTTTAGATAGATTTCTAATCTGTCGATGATAAAAGCTCTATTGTAATTTTTTTTTAAATGCATCAAAACCACAAAAATAATCACTAGAAATCAACTTAACGAAAAAACTGCAGCTCTGTAAATTTATATCACTGGTATATTACCTTCTAGGTGTGCCGTCGTTCGTGGGCGGAATAACTGTGACCGTAACTTGGGCACTTGTTTTCAGTAGATCGACCATCTGATCGTGGCTGAGGGTAGACACGGCGACTTTGCAAATCTCGACCAATCTCGATCCTTGCCTGAGACCAGCTTGCCACGAAGAGCCCATGCTCTCGACTTGCGTCACCACACCGTCAGGTTGTACGTGAAAACCCAATTGGCCAAGGGCGTTCCTTTTGAGGGACAGCTCCGAGGCTGGGGCGCCCTGAGTAACAGCGCGCAGACGGGCTACAATTTCCATGAGCTCGTCGCGGTCGCCATAATCGCCTCGGACGTGGATCGTTATGCATTCACCTTGATGATGGTACAATCGAAGGCTAAAATCAGTACAACAGTTAGTATGCTTTTTTTAAACTTTGATAATGAAAGCGCGGAAAGTGAAAAAATAAATAATTTCATTATTTCATTTCACTAATTCCACCTTAAATTTAATGCACATAATTTTGAAATAGACAATTAAGAATGTTGTCTAGTAAGTTTCGAAAAATCTCTTAATACGAGTATTAAGAATTCGTACCTGTTAGTCTGAGCGTGCCATCCTAAAACGCTGATGCAGGGCGTGACGAAAACGATCTGTCTCGAGTGCTCCTCGATCAAGACTATCGTGTCGATGCTTATGCCGAGATAGCAATCCGTATTTTGATTGCTGTCCTCGAGAATCACCTGCCAGCAAATTGCGCCACGCTGCGACGCGTCGCAGGATAGACGAGGCCGAGCTGCGGTTTTCTTCTTGCTGCTGAACGACATTATTGCTGAGGAGAAGAGTAATAAAAAGCGAAATTATTCAAGCTGTACTTTATTGATAATTAGCAATTAATTTTTTTAAATCGGTGCATATTTTTTAATAATGTGAGTTTAAAATGCATGAACATTTACGTAGTTATTCAATTTTTTGATGACATCAACAATAGAGAATGTAAATCGGTCAAAGAGTTAAAATGTATCAATAATTAATTATTTATTTTATGTAAACATCAAAGTCGCTGACTTTTCACCTCTTGCCAACATATTGAATTGATATACTATAAGCATCTACACGTTTAAAGTCGGCATCGGACAATTCGAGAGTAAAAAATCTCGTGACATACTTTTCGCGTCTCGACACTCACATTCCACAGCCAGCAACAATCATGCATTTACAAGAATCGAAGAGAAAAAAAAAACCCTCCTATATACTCACAGAACTTTTGTCCGGTCTCAACGAGGGTCGTGGATGAATAGTTGGTGGCGAGATCCTTGAGGTACTCCTGTCGGGTGCGCGTGGCCATAGTGGCGAACTTCTCGGATCTATGTGCCGCGTTCTCCGCGTTAATGACCTTGGCGAGAATGAAGTCGGCGAAGTGCTTGCCTTTGGAGAAAGTGGCGCCGGCCGGCACTGGCGGACCGAATACCGGCACCTCCTTGCTGCGCGACACCGACACACTGTACTGCGTGTTCTCGGTGCACGGATTTATAGCGCGCACGATTATGAAGACGTGCTGGAACTGCGAGCGTATCCTTCGCGGACTGAAAGGCAGTGCTCCTGGCTCCTGTGTAAGTTATTATACAAAAGATACGTTAGAAAAATTTGATAATTTCATTTTCTTTTATAAGTATTGATATTTATGCGTGAGGATTGAAAGTTTTTTTTTTAAATATTGCTAATAAAATGAACAAATAGCTAGTTTTAAACGTATGCTTTAAAGTATTTTTCAAATTAGTTGCCCGCATTGAAAAAGAATTGCTTTTAACTCAGTTATTGTTATTATAAATATAGGTATTAAAATAGTTTTATTTATAGCAATCTATGAATTTAAACAGAGAATACACAAGTAAAATTAATAGCACTGTTTTGCGAAAATGTTATATGGATTCGTAAAATAGTCACAGGAAGAAAATCATTATTTTGTCTAATATAACAAGACAATGTAGCAATTAGCTAATGCCGCAAGAATGTAGAGCAGTAGAAAGAGATGATTTTACCTGGAAGACAATAGTGACTATATCATTTCCAATGTGCCGCTTTCTAAGTAGCTGCTGACGATTATTCGGTGTGAAAGGAAGCATAGTCGAAACGTGGAAGGTGACTTCCGCTCCACGGTGAGTTGCTGCGACTGCATGAGTGCCCGTAGAGTCTGTTCTCGTATCCAGACCCGCCTTATATCCTTCGAATCCTCGCAGTCTTATTCTTTGGCCTGTTTTATTTAGACAAACAAAGAAAATTTAAAAGCTGTTTGTTTAATTAAAGAATCATAAAAATGTTTTCATCGGTATTCAAATGTATACGTAAACAATATAAGATTTTGCATTTATCTTTTGCAATTGGAACGTGAAATTTGTAAATAAACGAAGTGCAATATAGATATACGATATCGGTATACAGGAAATAGATAGTGAATTTTAAATACGTACCAATTGAGTCTAAGAATTCGAGAAAAGCTGGACCAGCATGCTGATTATTGTACATTTCCTCTTCTGTTCTCTGGCCAGCTCTACAGTAAAGCACGCCAACCTTGTACCTGATAATCGAGAAAACCACACGATCAATATTGTATAACGAGTAATTTAAAAAAGATAGTTTAAAGCAGTGCAGTGCAGTTGAAGAGTAACCGAGTGAAAAAGGTGGACTGCACAAACCTGTTGGAGAGGCCCTGCTCGTCGAGCCTGGCAAGCGCCTCCTCGGCAGCCGGGGTGCCCAGTCTCAGGCAGTTCATCTGCACCTCAGGCGCGACGAGCTCGAGTATGTCTCTGGTCGGTATCCTGGCCTGCTGGGGCCTGGCACCCGGTAGAGCCTCCTCGGGCACCGATCCCCTCAGCGTCAGCAGCTCGGACGTCCTCACGATGATCCTGTACTGCTGGTTGTCCTTCCTGACACTGAGAGCGACCGGTCCTAGCTGCTCGTCCATGCCGAACCAGTTCTGATGCTCCCGACCGAGGAAGTAGCGGCGGAAATAGTGAGCCCCCTCGTCTATGCTCTCGATCGGCAGCGGTCGCTTCTGCAGGGGACAGGTGTGCTTCCATAGGGTCTCGGTGGGCGCCGGCTCGAGGACGCTTATGCCGTAGGCGAGGGCTGGACGGTGTAACCCGTTGCCCTGGGTGCGACGCGTCAGGCCGACCTCGCGCTCGCCCTCGCCGCCCGTCTCGTTGCGGAAGAATGGACAGGACTCAAGCAGCTCGTTGCCTACAATATTAGATAGTGCGGAGTGCCATTAACGTTATTTCTTAGATATGCTTCTAGTGATTTCAATACGTTTAGGAGATAAGCGGGGGAAATATTTACAAATCGTTTGTTAATTTAATTAAGTAGATTTAGTTGAGATCGGAATTATGGTTACATTTGTGCAGAATTTTAGTGACATGATAAAGATAATTTAGATTATAAAATAAACGATGTAGTTCAGAAGTAATCGATACAAAATCAAATTAGATATAAAAATGCAACCCAGTGCCTATTATTAAGGGAGTATATTACCGCCTTATGCTTTATCGACTGACAAAGTAAATAATTTGTACTTATTCAAAAATACTTTGATAAATTGTTATAATTTATGATGTTTACTTTTAAAATCTATATTACTACGAACCTAAAAGCAAATCAAACCGGAAATTGAAAAAATAAAAAAGTTATAGGCATTAAAAGAAGAAAACGGTAAAATATTGAAAAATTACGAAATAACGATTAATTTTATTGTTATAATTATACGAATCATAAATTTATATTTTCTTTTCAACATAAAATATTTTGATATTTTGTACAAATAAAAATCAGGATACATTTTAGGTGTATATCATAATAAATCATAATTATAAAAGAACCACAATTGCTTCTCGTATGAATTCTGTTTCTCATACCAGTGCATAAAGTACACATTTCTCGCCCGGGTGCCGGGAATATGAGTAAAAATAGTATATGCATCATGGGAGAAAAATTGGCCCCGTTTTTGTCTCCCTAGGTGAATAATATACTATTATTTAATAAGATTATCATTTTGATAATGATAAATATATACGTGTACGAAATATAATTTAAAACAATTTTCGTTTATCATTTTGTTTTCATTGAGAAACTCGTCCTATTTAAAATAGTGTGCGTCTGCATACTCCACGCTGCCTGCATTATCGACGATATCGATAGGTATCGAATCACTAATGTCCCTAGCATTTATTGAGAAGTTGTTTACATTCAGAAGATCAGATGTGCCAAGTAACAATGTGAATGATTGTAAAGTAAATGAATTTTTAATTAAAAGATTATTGACAACGAATAAGTTAATATTTCAAAGTATTTAATACTATTTAAGTTCAATAATGGTATGTATTTCTTTATATTTATACATATTCATAACGAATAAACTCTAATTGTCTTTCAGGTTATGCGAATGAGACCATATCACATAGTTTGGTATGTATTTTTATGTTTATACATATTCATAATAAATAGACTATAATTATTTGTCAGATTACACAAATGACGCTATATCGCATAGTTTGGATGGGGGATATTTACTATTAGAATGAAGTAAAATAAAGAAATAGTACAGGTATGCATACAAATTATTAATTATATCATGCAGTATATTTTTATTAAATTTTAATTGAGTTATCTTTATTTGCTCGATAGATTTTGATTTAAGAAATCTTAAATTGTGAATTCTGTATGTTACATTGGGGAAAAATTATGTACGTTAACATACAATATCATTAAAATATAATTACGATCATATAATAAGTGAATTGTCAATGTTACTTTATTTTCAGGTTCATTAAATTTTATTCAATGAGACATATAACTATTCTCGGTAGCTTCAATCCAAAATGATATTAAATACCTGTAAATAAAGTTCTCGTACATCAAGAACTATGAAAGGGTTTAAGCAATAGGATTATCCACGGTATTTATTTAGAATTTATTTTTATTCGCTCGACAGATTTTTATTTAAGAGATCTTAAATTGTGAATTTTGTATGTTATATTGGAGAGAGTTATATACGTTAACATATAATATCATTAAAATATAATAACAATCATATAATAAGTGAATTCTCAATGTTACTTTATTTTCAGGTTCATTAAATTTTATTCAATGAGACATAATTATTCTCGGTAGCTTCAATCCAAAATGATATTAAATACCTGTAAATAAAGTTCTCGTACATCAAGATCTATGAAAGGGTTTAAGCGGCAGGATTATCCATGGTAGCAAAAAGGTTTTAGAACAGTATACGTTAGGAGACAGTAGCCAGTAAAAAGTTATATTTTTAGTTTAAAGCTATGTTTGAAGATACATAGTTTATAAATAAAGGAGACCTGTACTCGAAATTTGCATACTTGAAATTATATGTTTAGGTAGAACGATTTCTGAAGAATCCGGTCGATAAAACAGTTAAGCCGGTATAAACAGAACTTTGACAGCCGGCTAACCTATTTCATCTCTATGTCACCACAACACAGCGTACGTTCCCGAACCGAAGAAATAAATGCTCGAGGCAGTCGTGTCATAAGTACTGACCTTTGCCGTCACCGGCATCTTCCTCCGGCGCCTCATCGGGCGTCGAAGCCCTCAAGGAACTGGCGGCGGACGCGCCGGTTGCGGTGTTCCTCCTCCGCGCCAACAAAATGCCCCGCAGCTTGGCGGCATAACCTAAATTGGCTGTGAGGGACTGACAGTCGTAGTGTGCAAAAGCTCGCCTCCTGTGTCTTTCCTCGACGTCGGCCGAGACAACGGGACTCGTGCACGGCTGCTCGTCACCAGGATTCACGACGCTGGTAGTACGGGGCGGTTTACTGCTGCCCCAAAGCCGATTCAGCTTGAGACGCAGCTTGGGACTGGATCCGCTGGGTCCACACACTTCGTCCACGTCCGGCGATTGAGCGTCCGGCTGTTGTTGCTGTTGCTGCTGCTGCTGCTGCTGCTGCTGGAGATGTTGGTGCAACATCTGTTGTTGTTGCTGATGATGATGATGAGATTGACGACGCATCAGTAACTCCGAGGCTATGGGACTTCGTAATGCTGGATCGCCGGGCCGAAAATCCTGTAGCATCGCCAGAAGATTGTCGTTCATTGAAACTGACTGAGCCACCACATCGATGCTACCTGTTGAATAGAAGGGGGAGAGAGGTGCACTTTAGTTTTCCGAGTGGTGCGAGTGGAGGGGCTGAGTGGCGATTGGTGACGTACGCTCTCCGGTGAAATGGGTTTATTTACAGTGGGGCTATAGGGCAGCTAGGTACTTTTAGGTGTCGAGCGGAATGTTCGCAGTGAATGGTAATGACGTTCGTTTCCCGGCTTTCTTTCTTTGTAGTGGGATGAAATTATTTGTGGCAGTACCCCAGGTCATTCTGCTAGTCGGAAAAGTGTTTCTGTTTTTATTTGTTGACCATTGAATATATACGTTCGGGCACTTCGAAAAACTATTATTTTAGACTTTTTAATATATTTCAAAGATTTTTTGCACACATATATTTTATAAATAATTTAGATCAGCAATCATGAGACATTACTAATCTTTCAATGTTTTAAGTTTAATAAGTTTTCTCTCAAAATTTAGTTCATTATTATCCTGATATATTATGAATACAAAGGATTTGAAATAAAAATGAAAATTTAAAATTTATAGTGGTCAAAAATGAATTAAAACTTTTATCATATATTCTTTAATTTTTATTCAACTTTGCATGATATGAATAATTGACCAAGTGATTGATTTTATTATATGCAGTGACATTATATCTTTATTGAAATTGTGTACTACATTGATGGTGAAATTTGAAATGTAGGTGCAATTCTACTTAACAATGATTTGCCGTGATACTTTTGTTGCTTTAGTTTTAAATTGCTTCATCTTACCAAGCATCACTCCTTCTGTTGCAGCAAGCAAATCAACGAAAACCAAAACGAAATAATACAATTAAAATCATTTACGTTTAATAAACATTTCATTTAAAAAATTCTAATACTCTTTTAATATATATACGAATAACCAATCCAAAGAAAAATTACGAAAACGAAGAAACATTTAAATTTCTTCGGTTAATGCGAAAAAAGGAAGCTCAAAACCCTCTTTAAATTTGGTCAAAATAAATACACTGGATGTCCATATTACTATAAAAATTAGATTCATTCTTGAAAAAAAGTTGATTGGGAAAAATGGTATATTGTACGTACCGTGTGAGCCATACTCTCGGCGCAATGGCGTCTCCGGGACACGTGAGCCGGGATCAGGACTGTGGGGCAACTCAAGACTCGAGTTCGAGCGGTGGAGGGCCAAACCACGGCCGACCCGACTCCCCGGGCCGACGCTACCGCCGCCGCCGCTGCCACCACCGCCGCTACCCCCGTTCACCGGCAAGCTCGCAATCATTTCGTCATTCTGAAAAACAAAGCAATCAATTAGATGTTATACAGTGATATATGAATTGTAATCAAGTTTTTTTAAAAATTTTTTTTTAATTAGCCTGTGTTATACCTGTATATAGGTATTTCCAAATAAAACGTACAATATTTCGTTAATAAGTGTCCTATATAATAAGGATTTTTGTTTGAAAACGTTGTCCAAATAAAAGGCTGGCCGTGGGTGCAATTTTATTTTTTTCAGGACTACGTAGTTTCAAAGTATAAGTTTGATTATATTAGTGATAAAAAGAAGATTGTAAAAGAATAATAACGTTAATAACTAAAGGGAAAATTGTGATAATTGAATACTGAGAAGTAAACAAGTCAAGGTTGCATTACACAGAATTGAATTAAGGATATTTCTGTGCGTGCCATAGCAATGTATATATTTAATAACCAGCATCAAAGAAATAGACGGTGTTATTAGATTAAGTAACCGACCGAATTAATTAGTGTAATCAATTTGGTCGAAAAAATCTTACATCATTATCTTAATTCGTATACGTGTATAATGACTAATATTGCATATTTGCTGTTTGCTATTCAAATAAAATTCCTTCTCGCACGACCCAACGGTGAACTACATTACAAAACACATATTTTACTATTCATATTCAATACAGGAAGGAAATGTAAGCCGAGCATATGTGTATATACATATCGAAACTTATTGCGATATCAAAAAGTGTCGATATATATACCGACACTTTTTGCGCCAAACACATACAATTAATCGGCACATTAAACACAAAATAAATAGGGAAAAACTTCCGCTCGTCCACTTGTAGCAAATATTTGCAGTAGCGCAATACGTACAGTTGAGAGATACGTATTCGCGAGTAAAATTGTAAGATTCAAATTCTGCGAAACGGAGGAGGGAAAAGTGGAATCATCATCATCATCATCTCGAGTCTGTGTGTGCGCGCGCGTTCCACGCGAACCTCCGTATAGCTCTCCTCTCTCGCGCGCAAAAGTGGCTTTAATTAAGCATGAGGGGGAGGGGGAGGCATGTCATAATCACGCGAAAAGGGAGAGAACTGTGCGCCGTCGGTGCTGCAGGTGCGTCGTGTCCCACGAGGGATCGCTATATATATGCGCGTACACGCATAGGGCGCAAAAAAAATAGTATATATATAGAAAAGACAATACGAGTGCGTGTGCACAACTTCTCATGCCTCTTCATTCGAGTATATACGCATAACCTATATCACCTCCGAGTCGGCGCACTTCATTTTTTAATTGCGAATGACTTTTTATATATATGAATCAAAGTCGGGGGCGGCGTCGGGGTTCGACAACCGGCTACTGCACTGCTCGCCTCCACATTAAACCGGACGACTGTAGATATCGTCTTTGCGTTTACGTCACCGTGGCTGAATTTGAGGCGCGAGCGGAGATGTGTGCAACGATGGTGTTTCAATTAAGTTATTATACTCGCTTTAGGGGATATACGCGCTCAGACTATTGTTTATTGTTTTTTATTCGGTCTGAAAGGCTGAGAGAGCTCGCGAGCGCCTGCGTACTGGGAATATAAGTACGATTGTTTATTGTAATAAGGCTTGGCCGCGGGCGTCTGTGTGTGAGTTGTTAGACGGAGCGTTCGCCTTTCGGTGCTTGTAAGTATAATTTTGTTGTAAGATATGTTCTATACGTAGTATGCATTTTTGCCTTGATAATTATTACACATTGCTCACTTACTCTTCACAAGCAAATATCGTTAATTTCGTTTATTGGAATTTCCAAAATTTTTTAAATAATAATAATACATTTCTAATACAGGTTTAAAGTGTTTGTGTTATGGTACAGTTGAAATTTTGAATTTTTTTTATCACCTAAAACGTCAACTCCTGCCAACGAACTTTTTCATCAATCTTGAATCAAACGATTAAACAAATTATTACCGAATTCATTCAATTACTTGAGAATGCCTCGATCACTATCAAACATCTTTTTATAACTATTATATACACAAACGTATGCGGTTATGAAAGGTCGTGTAATGGTCGCAATTACTATAATTAAATTGTTAGACACAAACGTGAAATTTTAAATGCCAACGGTAATTCATAGGATTAATTTAAAATTGCAATAAGCAAGTATAAAAATCGAGACCTAATTCCGAGGGTCCTTTTATTAACTGTAACAGCGTATATAAACTCATGTGTGCGACAGAGAGAGAGAGAGAGAGAGAGAGAGAGAGAGAGAGAGAGAGAGAGAGAGAGAG